>PVJA010014999.1:0-45000 GCA_004027025.1 Myocastor coypus
CAGTTCACTTTCTCAAGTATGTGGTGTCTATCTTTATCTCTTCCAACTAGTTTTGGTATGAAGTTTGCTGAGTTTGAGAGTAAAGTAGCTAGTCCTGTTTGTTTTGGGGCTCTAGTTGCATGGACCATCATTTCCCATTCTTTCGCTGTTAGGCTTTGAGCTCTTTTTTGCATGAGGTCTTTTGTAAGCAATATGGGTTTCATTTGATTTTTTGATCTACTACTACTCTGTCTTAATTGAAGAGTTAAGACCATTGATGTTAAGAGTTATCATTGCAAGGTGTTTGCTGAATTCCCTCATCGCATCATTTGGCTGAACTTTTGAACAATAAAAAGCCTTAAGAAGGGCTAGTGATGTAACTCAAAGCAAAGTGCCTGGATTCAATTCACAGTATGGTGTGGGGGGTGGTTGATAGTGACCAGTAGCTATTTTTGCTTATGATGCTGAAAATTGTTTTTACTATGCACATTTTAGGCCAGATAGTTCTTTAGAATGACAGGGTATCCTGTGCATTATAGGATATTAATTAACCCCTATCCCAATTGTGACAAGTTGATTGTCTAGTGTCCCCTGGGGTAAAATATTCCCTGGTTGAGAACCATTAGAGCTACTATATACATTATATGAAGTAGGGGCTTTTGGATTTTTTTTTTCTCTCAGTGTTATAAGTTGAATAATTTCTGTAGACAAAGCTGCTGCAGAAACAAATCTCAAGGCTTAGAGCTTTGTGACCATGGTGGAAAAATCTGAAAAAAAAAAAAAAAATTGTTCAGGGGCTACAACATGTGGCTCAAATCTGTGATCTGTTAGAGGTAGGGGGCTCCTCTCAGGAACATACTTGAGGTCCACCAAGATCACCAGACATGCTTAGCACATTTTAAATACACTTACCTACTAGGCATAATTACTCAATTTCAAAATTAAATACTCTATTTTCAAACATGAGTTTATCAAGAGAAAACAATTCTATAACCCCCATTCTCATCAAAGCTTTATCATTATGTTAGGTAGACAGATTAAGGATATACTCTGAATAGAATAATATGGGTGAGTAATATAGGTAGTAGAATTTTTTGTTTTTTTTTGATAACATGAGAAAATAAGATGTAACTTGATTTCCTACCTTCATAAATACATCCTGTTTTCAGTTAAAGGTATTTGTAGCCTCAGGAACGAAGTGAAGTCTGATGGTAGGCAATCTACTTAAGGTAACCTGAATAGGCTAGTTTTTTTTTTTTTTTTTTAATTATTTTACACTTCTGGGAATATCAGGTATTTCATTAATTATTGAACTTAGTTGGTGCCTGTTTTTTTTTTTTTTTTAATTTTATTTTACTTCTTATTTCACAACTTTTGTTTGTTTATTTATTTATTTTTATGGCTGGCTCAGCCTGCCCAGGGCTGGCACAGCATGTGGTGCTGGGGATCGAACCACGGTCCCTGCAGCCACCTGCAGGCGCTTTAGACCACTGAGCCATCCTGCCAGGCCCTGAACAGACTAGTTTTAATCAAGAGAAAATTTGAATTTTGTTAAGCAATCATTAGTAGTAGTAAAATACTTATTTTTTCTTAATATTTATGACATTTTGAAAGTTTTCATATTGAAGTAAAATTCCCAAAACAAAATCTTCCTACAGTATAAGCTCAGTGGTATTTACAGCTTTTAGAGTGCTATGCAACCATCACCCTGTCTAGTTGCAGACATTTCCATACCTGTACTTATGAAGAGTTACTTTTGTTAATAATAGATAATTTTCCTATTTGTTTTTATTTTTATTTATTTATTTATTTATTTATTTTTGTCTTTTTGAGACAGGGTCTTGTTATGCAGTTGAGGCTGGCCTTGAGCTCACTTTTGTAGCCCAGGCTGGTCTCGAACTCACACCGATCCTCCTGCCTCAGCCTCCCGAGTGCTGGGATTACAGGCGTGCGCCACCACGCCCGGCAATTTTCCTATTTGTTGATTCAGTGGTTCTCATAGGAAACTGGAAAGACATCATGATCCAATTGTGCCCAGTACTGAGAAAGAAAACATTCTAGTGGTGAAGTTTGTAATCCAAATCGTAAAGTGACAATGATGCAGAGGTGATTTATCCCCACAGCATTTCCATTAGGTTGAATAAATCTCTTTAGACTCTAAGGTTGTTTCCCTTGGGTCTTTAGCTGCAATTACTTATGCTATGTGAATAAGTAGACCAATGCTGTCTTGAGTGACTGAGTTGCCAATGGACATGTATAAAATCTTGCAGACTGTTCATGTACAAGTTGTGGGATGGATAAGGAGAGGAAAGATGACAACATTGAAAACCAGTTGTGTTGTGACTGGGGAAATAGCTCAGTAGAATAAGTGCTTGCCTGACAAATGCAAGGACCTGAGTTCAATCTCCAGTCCTACAAACAAACAAACAACCAGTTGTGTTGCTGGATGTGGTTCTCTTAACTTGTAAAGTGAATTTAGCAAAAAAAAAAAAAAAAAAGTGTGTCTTATTATGAGATCAAGATGAACCTGGGCTGCAAAGTGAGCTCCAGGCCAGACTGAACTGCATAGTGAGACCTGGCCTCAAACACACACACACACACACACACACACACACACACACACACACACACCTACACACACACACAGCCACAGAGACACAGCCACAGAGACAGAGAGAGAATCACATGAACAATAGCTCTCTTTCCTTTCAGCTCTCCTTGAAGCCCAAGATGTGGAGCTTTATCTGAGGCCTCTGAGGAAGCACATTCAGTGTCTCCAGGAGACAGACTTCCCACAGACCCGTCCTCTGATCGCCCCATTGTTTCATACCATCTGCCTCATTTGGAGTCATTCCAAGTTTTACAACACCCCTGCTCGGGTGATAGTCTTGTTGCAGGAATTTTGCAATCTCTTCATTGACCAGGTATGAAGCATTAAAAAGTAGAGAAAATAAGTATCATTGCTGTGAGGTAAGTTTTGTTAGACCAGGAGGGACAAATCCGGATTACAGTAAGAAAACTTTTTCCCCTTTCTGTTCTCAGAAAAGACTATTGTAGTAACAAAGGCTGGGTGACTTTTTATCCTAAATAGCAAAGGAAATAAGTCAGCTACAGTCAAAGAACAAATTATGGCTTTATTTAAAAATCTACCTTTCTTCAAAAAAGATATAACACAGTTTCTAATAAAGGGTTGTTGTGCACAGTAACTTCTTTGGAGCCTTCCCTCTGATTTCCACACAAATACTGGCTTATGGATGTTTAAAAGTAAGTTAAGAGGGCTGGGGAGATAGCTTGACAGTCTAAGTGTCTGCTTGGCAAGCACAAGGACCTGGGTTCAATCCCAGGTACCACACACTGTTCAGGTCCTGGAACCTGGGTGTACCCTGCTGGCCTCCAATACCAGGCACAAGGGTACAAACCTGTAATCTCAGCACTGGGATGCTGAGACAGGAGGATCACTATGAGTCCAAACTGTGTAGTGAGACACTGTACCAGATACGTAAGTAGATAGATAGATAAATAATAATAAAAAAGAAAATAATTTAAAAGAGTCTACCTCCTTATCCCAGAATGGCCTCAAAAGACAGTACTAAAGTTGTATTAAAAGAACTTTGATTTGTTGTTGGTCTTTTGAAATGTTTTATAATGGTTTCTCTACATATTATTTGTTGTTTTATTTTGTTTGTTGGTCTCTACATATTATTTAACTTGTAAATTTAAAAAAAAAACATACTGTGCCATTTCCTGTTGCTTTCTTTTTCCTTCTGTGTGAACTTTCTGTCTTAGAGTCACAGTCTCAGAGAACATCATACAACTTGAAAGCTGAAAGCTATTTGGATGCCACATGGCCTGGTGATTTATAGTTGGGAATGTGTTCAAATTTGCTTGAGCTACTGTAACTTAATATGATATCCTCAGTGCCTTGAAAAACATAAATTTATTTCCTCACAGCTCTGAGAACTGGAAGTCCGTGATCATGGTGAGAGACAGCCACCTTCTCTTGGCCATCTGTCCCTTCTTAAAAGAGCCACAGTCCTATTGGACAAAGATCCTACCCCGACAACCTCAGTTAACCTTTGTTACCCTTTTAAGAACCTATATTCAGGTGGACTCCAATGGAAGTTAAATCTCTAACATGAATTTGGAGAAGACATAGTTGAAAGATTTTCCATATGAGTTGACAGGCATGAAGTGTGTAATTGGCTCAAATTTTCTGAGATATTAAAGGAAGAGCTAGAGGCCAGAATAGGAGAGTAGAGTTGCGGGTTTGCAGTTGAGACTTCCTGGGACCTCATTACATTGAGTTGTGTTTTGGTGTGTGTGTGTTCTACTTTTCTGCTTCTGAAGTGGTGAAGTGGTGTATAGGAAAGGTTTTGGATTCACCAATCTGGACTTTAACTGAGCCACTTAAGAGAAGTTAAATGACTTCTCTGAGTCTCAAATTCCTTTGGCATGTCCATGGGTACAGTGAAGAGCAGAAGAGGAAACACTGAAATGCTCAGCGTGCTGTCTGATACTGCAACAGAAGCTCAGTAAAAATTTCATTTTGTTCTCTTGCTAGATTTACAAGCTAAGTGTAGCTACTGACAGGAGCTGATGACAGGTTAATTCCTTGATGCATTTTATCACCATCTCCTCTAGTTTATCCTACTGTTCTGTGGTCAAAATTAGTTTTGCTGTGCTATTAGGTAAGTGCTCTGAATCCTAAGGCCCGAGATCTGCAAATGAAACTCAATCTTTGTTACAGGGCCAATGAATACAACCACCACTCTCTTAGTTAATTTCCTTGTTCCTGAGACAAAACACCTGACATCCACAAGTAAAGGCAGGAAAGGTTAAATGAATTTACAGTGTGTAGAAGTTTCTGGTGACAGCTAGCTCCAAGGCAGGGCGGTGTGGCAGAGGGGCATTGCAGAGAAGGAACAGATCGTGGTGGGCAGAAGGCAGGAAGGCAGCAGAGTAGCAAGGAAGCAGTAGCAGCCTGCCTCGTTCCTTAATCTCTTTTAGGTTACCTGCCTTTTGGGTGGTACCTTGTGCATCCAGGTAGGCACTCCCATTATCCCTCCTAGAATTATGCCACACTGATCACTGAAATAATATAGTAACCTCACATCCTTAGTCCCAGCATTACATACTCAATCTCAGCATCATGTGTCCTAGATCTAGCCACCTCTGAAAAGCCACACCCATGATTACATGAGTTTCTGGGGACAACATCTAGACACAACCCATGACAACCATTTTCCCCAAGCGTTTTTCAAAGAACCCTTCTCTCCTTTGAGGAGTCACCAATACTTTTCGCTGCAATGTTTCATTAACGTGCAAACTCCAGAGGAAGATTTTCACTGTTAGTAGATTCCAGAGTTGCAGTAGGGCTAAGGCTGGCTTTTGGCCAGTTCACCAAAATCCGATTCATCACATTGGAGTCTGGGTTCCAGCTCTTACTTCTCAGCCAAGTTCTCCCCAGGCTGTTGTCCAACTGGGCAGCCTTCCTTCGTTCTGCTCTGTGACATTGGCACTGAAGTGACTCGGGCTTGTTCTGCTTGGTGGAATTTGAGCCCCAGAGCTGCTGCATCATGCCACTGGGTGCCAGACACCACCACTCACCAGCCAGTGACTATGGTGGTGGCCCACTTAGGAAAACGTCTCGTGTTCTCTCTACTCCCTCCAACTGCACAAGGCTCCCTTGGCCCAGGTTGGGCCTCAACTGCTGGTTCTATGGGACTTCTCAGGAAAGTGTCCCACTGCAAGTCTCCTCTGCTGGGGTGTGTGGGGTCTTCAATTTTTATTGTTATAGGTAGTTTCTAAGAAGTCTTGTTTACCTTTAAGCCTGTAAACCTGCTATCCTGGCCCCTAGTCTGTCAGCTGTCAGTCTGCCAAGCTCCACTAGGAAATTCTCTATTTCTCTCGTTCCTTAGTTTCAGCTTCTCTCTGAAGGCTCCACTGTCCTGATTTCCATGAGTCCAAGCAACAATCCCAGTCTTTGCAGTACACATGCCCTAACATATTAGTAATGAAAAATAAGCAGTGAGTTACCTTCATAACTGGCTTTCCGTGGTTGTTTGAATTCAGGAATATAGAAACCACAGATAAGGAAAGAGCCGACTGTATTTTAACATTTTAGACTTCTGAGTGGAGATGTTTTTAACATAAATACAGTGACTTTTTGTGCTGATACCATTAACTGTAAGATAATAGAGCTGAGTGGGACAAGCATAGAAGTTAGAAAGGAATTTAGAGTTCATATTGCAAAAGGGATCTTGAGGGTCTCCTGATTCAGCATCTTCCCTTTGCAGTAAAGACATAGATCCTGTGAGATAAATTGTGTAATGTCTCAAAAGTTGTCTGCACCCCCTGGCTTTATCACAGCTAGGTCGTCTGACACCTGTGACATTTTCCCCTCTCTGTGCTGCCCAATACAAGCATACTGCTGATTGTATCCTAGATTTTTGTCATCTAGGACAGGAAGTACAATAACTTTGTTTTCAGAGACCCTAATTCAGAAGTGGGTTATATGAATGGAATGTTAGCAAGCTGAATTTCATCTATATGTGGTCCAACCAAGGAGCACAGAAAGGGTATAAAGCTCAGTTGTCCCAGTGATGTTACCACAAATATAAGTAATTTTGTAGCAGGAAACAACTGCTGTGGGAAAGCAAATGAGTTATCTCCATAGATTTTCAGCTTCCTGAGAAGCCAAAGAATACATACACATGATGGTATATGGACTATATACCATGTCCAACTGTAGACTGCAGTTTTGCTCTGATAGGATTACTGGTAGTTCTGTTTCCTGTTCTAAGTAAAATGTTAGCAGACTTCATGAGATTAGTTTTTTCATCCAGCCTTCGTGGGAAATAATAGAATTAATTGATAGCTAGAATTTGAAATATTCTGATAAGTAAGAATTTTAGATACTAAATGACTTATTTGCTTATTCCTTTCCAAATGCATGGCATAATATCTGTATTGCACATAGAACTGTTGTATTGGTGGGCGATGGGGATCATATGTCTACATGGCCTAAAAAGACTTTCCATCTGCTGCGTGGAACTCTGGCTTTTCACACTTCATTGAGATCTTGAACAACATTTTAGGAACTCACAAAGACCACAGGCTTAACATTTAATGCTATAGTTTTAAGAAGTTAAGATTTATTAGAAAGTATGCAAAAGAACCTTCAGAATGCATAGACTTGAAGTTCTTGACAGACCATAAATATTCATAACAAGATGAATGGAAAATTAGGGTACCAGATAGCACTCCTATGAGTATTTGAGCAGTATTTCATGTATGTGGCATATCTCAGGTAGATTTTTGGTTCTATAATACTGCTTAAGTTCCAGGAAGAGAAGTTTGCTTACCCAAAAGAATATCCAGTAGTGTATTTACATAATAAACTCTGTCTCATTCTACTATGATTACAATACCCATATTTTGACATATTCCTCATCCTTGGCTTGTATCTTTATTTATATGAAAAATCGTTGTCCAGAATATTTTCTGCTAGTAGTAACTATGCAAGTTCAGATTACATAGTCATTAATAGGAGGCTTAGCAAAAACTCACTTTTTTGCTAGAATGTAAGCATCCATAAAGAATGGGATCTGGTCTCCAGTATTTATCCTAACTTACAAAAGTATGTCATTGAAACCACAATTGTGAAATTCTAGAGTTTGAGCGTTCTGACTCACAGCATTGCTGGGCCAGTTCTAGACATTGTCATTCAAAACTAATTTTAGCAGAGGATTACATCTAAAAATTCTGTTAAGCATGATTTTGATCCTTGTTTCATTTTCATTAAATCCAAGGCAATGGCTTACCTTTCACCTGAAGATCTTTTAAAGGGAGAAATTGAAGACTCACTGGAAAAGGTTCAGGTGGCCAGCAACATCTTAAAGACTTTCAAAAATTCATTTTTCAACTATAAAGAAGGATTGGCAAGCTATTTCACAAGAAATAAGGAGCTGAGACTCTGGGATTTTCAGTCTCACCTGGTGTTTTGCAGATTTGACAAATTCCTTGACCGCTTGATGAAAATAGAGGTACTCAATTATTGAATTTATTTTTTTTTACATTGTTGCTGGGGTCAAAAGCCTGTAGCTTTCCACAGGATCCCTGGGGGAGTTGATTCTGTGTATTGGGAGATCTCTTTCCTTAATGATAAGCTTATGAAGTCAGTGCTACAAGGAAAAAAGAATGACTTTTAAAGCTTTAATGTGCTCCTTTTAGAATTCATTTTGATTGATTACACTAAGTATAAGTCAATTTTTTTTTAATCTCCTGTACCAAGACTTATAAATTACTAAGATTTTGGAAGGATGTTATGAATCTAGAAACTGTAAAGGCATCCCTTTCCCTTTACATGTTTAAGGAAACACAGATAAAACATACTTGAAAATAAAATGTTTGTCCCCCGACCCAGTTAATAATTTAAAATACTATACCCTTTTAGTACATAAATAAATAATAAGTACATAATATAATATATAAGCATGACTTATACTATAAAATATTAAAACCAGCCATAGAGATAGAACATGGAAATATATGTTCTGTATAATTATTTAAATGCCTAAAACTTTAAAAAATTCATACATGTGTAGAGCCTACTGACTGAACTTTTTAAAAAATGACCAACATGAACTGATGATACTGCTTTATTTTCATCTGAAAGCTCTCTGATTTATTGTTTATCATTGACATAAGATTTCTTGAATTTCATTCAAAATTAGAGATGTATGTTTTGAAAACCTGTTGTCATTTAATCAGCCCCACTGTCTCTTAAGTCCTGGGGCTGAGAGCTATCTGTACCTCTTTTTCTTAGCAGACTTTAATGCCCTTCCAGAGAAGGAGCTAACTTGGCGGAGAGAGTGTAGGGAGCTGAAAATAGGTGTTCTGGGCATTACTTGGGGATCTGATTGAGGCTTTCTGGACCTCAATGAGAGAAGTTGTGTGTCTGTGTAAATGAGAGGCACTGTGAGACACTTACCGGTAAATATGATAATGGGAATGTGACTTATAAAATTAGCAATTGTTTTGTTCCATTAAATTGGCAATTGTTTTCTTAGGTGAGGAGTCATGGACTCCCTGATCTCAAATGTTGGGAAGTGTTCGTTATTTGAAACTTGCAATCTTTTTCTTCTCAAGATGGTAGAAGATTCTTTACTGTATCTTTACACAGGATGTATTTGTCACCATGTTGGAATTTGAAAAGCTGGAAAGACTAGAATTTGGTGGTACCAGGGGAGCAATTCTAAATGAACAAATCCACAAGATGAGTGAAGAATTTATGGATCTCTGTAAAAGTTTTAAACAGAGCACTTATGACCCATCTGATTGCAACAACATGGTAATATTGTACCTTTGCTCTTTCATTTCATAGGCTCCTATGATTTTATATAGTAGGTGGTAATAGGTACCATCCTGTCCAGCTCCTAAGACTAAAAGATTTGCCTGAAATCTGTTTGGTGCTTGTTGGTAGATCAGGAACCAGGAATTTCAGCCCATTTCCTTGTTTTTGATCTGTTTAAACAACCGGTTTCATCCTATGCTAACATGTATGTTGCCCGTCATCATTTTTGTTATTTAGTGCCATTTACAATTTCAGATTTTTGATGTTAGGAAATAGGCAGAAGCATGCAAATGTGAGCTTTTCTATTTTGTGTCACATCCAACATGTCAGTAACTAGGGAGTTTCCTGTGGGCATCCCTGCAGCTCTGTGCTAAAAATAGCTTCATCTTAGTGGCTTGCAAGAAGCAGTGATGCTTGTGTATGGAAAGACGAAGATTTAATTCTTTTTTTTTGTTTGATTATAAAATGTGAAGTTGTTCACTACTGTGGTTATATTTGACTGTAAATTAAGTCTCTGAAATGAACAAGTGCAGTGTTACCATTATAAGGATGTACTTAGCAAACTTAATGTCTGAATTATAGGAAGTGTTTTGAAGTCCAGTTAACAGTAAATGGACATTATCATGGTGGAGGACACCCTGCTAAGCTGGTACCCTATAATTTGTGTAGAAACAGGAGGAGCCCAGCAACAAATATTCTGAGCTCATCTTGAAAACCTTGTATGATATGTAGCACTTGAAAGAATTTCCATAGTGGGACTTTTAAAGGAACCAGTGGCCCAGCCTGTCTGCATGAACTGACAGTGAAGGATTGTGAGACCAGGCATGCACAAAACCCTCAGGAACATTTGAGGTATGGGGCACCTAGATTTCCTCATGATTACAAAGCCTGGCCAGTTTTCAGAGTGTCACTGATGTCAGTGTCTACGCCTGGGATGGTAACTCTTTTAGAGCTTTCAATGATAGCACACAGCCCAGTGTGGCATATGCGCCATACGTTCACCACCACAGGTCTAGGCAATGCCAAAGGTCCCGAACTTCTTGTCTGCGCCTGCAGAGTTACAAACATGAGGGAGTAGAATATTCATTTGTCCTGAAGCTAGCGGTGGTGGTACATGCCTGCAACCCCAGCATTTGAGAGGCTGAGGCAGGAGGATCACCCTGTGTTTGAGGCTATGTTGGGTCACACAGTGAGTTCAAGGCCAGTCTGAACAACATAGGGAGACCTTGTCTCACAAAGCAAAAGAACAAGAAAAGAAAATGAAACTTCATTTGTTCTATACATATTCATATGCTTGATATCTGTACTTTGGAGGCCTATTTTTTCTTTTTAAATACGATGGGCAAATGTCTGTAATCTGTGTTCTGGTTTGGAAATAGCAATACGTGTCTGTTGTAGTTCCCCTATCTTATTATCTTGTCTTAGAATAAAATCAAGAAAGCCCTTTGGGCTGGGGTGATAGCTCTGTGGCACAAGTTTCTGCCTCGTAAATGCCAGGTTGTGAGTTTGAACCCCGGTCCCCCCCCAAAACAAAACAAAACAAAACTCCTTAACAGGGCTGGTGAGATAGCTCAGCCTGCCTAGTGCAGGGACTGTGGTTCGATATCTGGCACCACAAGCTGTGCCAGCCCTGCCCACAGGGTGGGCTGAGCTGGCCACTAAGGAAACAAAACAAACCCCTTCTTTTTTTGGTACATGTCCTTAACATCATTATTGTCTTAAAATATTGTGTCTATTCTATTATTATTATTATTATTATTTTGCCTCATAAGCTATTCCTTTTGGTGTTGCTTAGCTGAGTTCATTGCACGTTGCTTTGAATCACAGAATTCACTGTTAACTGTTACATGCATGCACGTATGTGCATAGGAAAGCATTGCCACTCCCATGACCTCCCTGCCAACTGCGTGTACCCTCCTGTGTCCCCCAGTTTCCTCTGACTTTACACTCAGCTTATGTAATAGGTAAGCATACTGTGGTCTGTCATTCTGCACTTAGATATAGAAATGATTTAAATACTTTCCAATAAATTAAAGAAATGATCACCAGTATTTTGCTTTTTGAAATACCCATTTCTTTCTTCATTAACCCAAACCTGTTAATCAGGCCTTTGTTTTAACTGGTTCAGCAAAAACTCTGCCACTCTGTAGTCTTCGTATAGAATGTAAGGATTTTGTGAGTTGTACTCCAAAAGATGTTTTGGGGTATCTCAGTTATTAATATGGATTGAAAAATTTGGGGTATTTCCTTTGACTTCTTCCTGAGGTACTGTTTGAGAGCTAGATAATTGTAGAAAAGAGTTATTATTTTTAATTTTTTATATTTAAAAGCTAGTCTGATGGAGCTCTGTTTTGCTAATATTTTGTACTATCATTTGATTTAATATAGTTTTATAGATGTTACGGTTTAAATGTAAAATGTTCTTCAAAACTGTCATCTTCAAAAATGGAGCATTTGGAAGACAGTTGAATCATGGCGGTGTGATACTTAGCAGCGGATTAATCTCTTGCTGAGTTAATATCTGCACTTGCTGTGAGTTCAACAAAGTAGATCTCTGGTCTTCTGATATGGAAGTATATATTTTTGTCCATGGCTCCTACGTTTTCTGTCTGTCTCCTGCCTGCCATGGGATGGGTAGTTTTCCTCTGTCTTGTCCTTATACCATGCTGTGTCTTCCCTGGAGAAAGTGGATCATACATGAACTGAACATACTGAAACTGTAAGCCAAAATAAGGTTCTACTTGATGTTTCAGGTATTGAATATTTTGTCCCAGCAGTGAGAATGTGACTAATACAGAAAATTAATATCATAGAAATAGGGCCATGGCTGTGGCTGTACCTAACAACGTGGTTAAGAGATGTATAGAACTGGCTTTTCGAAGGAGTTTAGAGAGGTCTGTAGATACAAGCTACAGGAGCCCCCAGAATGCTTTAAGCAGAAGTGACAGGTGATTCTTATTGTAGCTAAGGGACCTACAATACTGATAGGAATATGAACGGAAATGTCAGCCTTGGGAGGTTTCTGTTGGGAGTGAAGAGTATATTGGAAACTGGACTAAGAAACTGCATGTTTGATTTTGGCAAAGGATTTGTCTATATTTGTACATATCTTCACACTTTAAAGCTAAATTTGGAGGTGGCAGACTAATCTGATAAAGGAAATTTCAAGGCAGCCCATGTCCAGACGGGGCCATAGATGCTGAGGCTACTTTTAGTCTGATGTACATGATAATCTGCAGCAAAAAGCAGAACACAATGATTAGAAAATTTTGCAATTTGAGCACAAAGAAGCATGCATAAAGTTGGAACTAAGGATCGGGGAGATAGCTCCATGGCACAAATGCCTACCTGGCAAATGCAAGGTCATGAGTTTGAACCTGGTCTTGCAAAATAAAAAATTAAAAAAAAAATAAACAAGAAAGTTGGACCCAAAGAAAGTGTGATTGCTACAACAACATTAGTGCCATTGAAAAAGTACAAGTACTTTTGTATCAGGATGATAGGACAGGTGACATAAAGGCATATCATGAATTAGCCAGATCCCACTCTTTATAGGCTCAAGAGTGTAAAAGAGTGAACTTCTTTGAAAGATTGGGGCTTTGCTTACTCAGGACCAGCTATGGAAGTGCTTCCCCAAGTTCAGACATCCAGGCATGCAGAGGTCACCATAGCCATGGGTAATGGGACCCCAGCTACTGCTTAAGCTGGTGGAAGACCTTAGCATCAGCCACATGGTGCAAGTTTTTCAAATAGGTAAAATGTCAGAGATATGGGGCTACAGAAGTTTCATCCAAGATTTAAGAAGAAGGTCTAAGTGCCGGGTGTGGTGGTATATACCTGTAATCCCAGCACTTGGGAGGCTGAGGCAGGAGGGTAGATGTGAGTTTGAGATCAGCCTGGGCTAGAAAAGTGAGCTCTAGGAGTCCTGGCAGAAATGTGTAACAGGGTAACAGTTGTTTCCAGAAAGGTGGTACATGAAGCTGTAAGAGTAAGGCCAAAGGTGTAGCAGAGACTCTAAGATGGTGAAAATGCCAGGGATATGGAAAGCCTGCCAAGGAGAGCCACAAACAATGAGCATAGCCCGCTGAAGCGAGAAGCGGTGTGGACTGCAATCAGCAAGGTCAAAAGGCTGGGACTGCCTGAGCTCTTTGGAGCTCACATCCACCCCATCCTGCCCTTGGTGCAGGGCATGGAACTGTGGGATTCAGTGTTTGCCCTACTAATTTTGCTCTTGCTTTGGTACTGTTCCTTCTGTTCTACTATTCCTTTTTGAATGACAACATTTATCCCGTCACTGTATTGGAGTTATACAATGAGAATGTTTATTTTGTCATATCAATGGAGTTAACATGGAATTTTCAGCAGTGCTAAACTGTTAATGACTTTTGACACGTAGAGATTGACTAAATGTGCTTTACATAATTAAGTGGGCATGAACATTTTGGAAGCACAATGCTTTAGCTTAGATATAAGGTGTACCCCAAAAATCTCATGTGTTCAGTGCTGGAGCTCTTGAAGATGACTATCATGATGATACTCTGTTCATTGGTGGATTAAGCCGTTGCTGAGTTCATAGCAAAATGCACTGGCAGGAAGCAGCACTTAGTTGGCGACGTGTCACTGGGGCCATAAACTCGACAGGTGGGTTCTTTTTGTTGACTCCTCCCTTCTCTCTCCCTATATTTGATTGCCACACATTGAGCAGCATTCCTCCACCATGCCCTTCTACCGTGCCATTCCTACCTTGGAGTCAGCCAAATCTGGGAACATGATGCATGTTCATATGACGCATGAACCAAAATGAACTACATTACAGATGTATGGTATTTTGACTAATACGTTATATAATTAAGCAAGAATGATAGCTATTATTCTTCAGGGCAACCCTCTGGCTCCATTTCATATGTAGAGAATGCCAAGTAGCGTGCCAGAAACTTTATACATGCTATTGCTGGATTTTCCTCATGTCCTGAAATTGACCTCCCAGGCAAGTGACAAATTAAGTAAATTACCTGAGCTTACACAGTTTCCAAATTTGGAACAGAAATTCTTAGAACTAATCCCTGACTCTGTTCTCATCCACTGAACTATTTTTATGCTGTTATTATTTATAATTTTTCCTATTTTATATTGATAGGTTTTTTATTAGTCATCTATGAGATTTTTATACATCTTGCCTGTTTATTTTTCCATATGAAATTTATTATATACATAATATATTAATAAATTATTAATATTAATAATAATAAATAGTACTTCCCTTTTATAAGTGTAACATTTGAAAAATTTAGCTCCCTTCTCCTCCTACAGCCTTTCCCTTAGGGTTTCCATTATTCCTCTCCAAAGTTGTTTTTATTTTTTATTTTTATAAAATATTACAGTAATTTGGTGCATTTACTAACACACACAAATGTGTGTGCACATACACACATTCTTTTTTTCTGGTTTTGCACAAAATAGCCTCTTTCATACATCATTTATACATGTTTTAATGCTAACATCTTTGGGTAGTCATTCTGTATTAGTATTGTAATATTGCTCCTTTAAAAAGCACATATTTATTTGTTATTCATGAGTTATACTTATTTTTAAATGTTATCTAGAGTAGTGCATAAATTATTCAAACTTCAGTTAAAATATTTGCTTCTGAAAATGTAGAGATATATATTTTCCTATTCTTCACACTAAATACAGTTAAAATACTGGCCATTGTGTAAACAAACATGAAAAGGCTTAAAAAGTAGAAAGAAGGCAGACTTTCTAAGGATCTTGGGACGCAAGAAATAGAATGGCCATGAGTAATTGGATTTTGTATTGCTTAAAATAATTCAGATGTAAAGCCAAATACACGGGCAACCTGGAGATGGTAGTGGGCACAGACCAGGAAAGCCCTACAGCAGCCTGGTACCTTCCTAGCTGGGTGAGGAAAAGGGAAGTCTTGCAAGACAAAAAACTTAGATTTCTTGGGCCAGCCAGATACAGTCAGTGGATTAAAGTACCAGCTTAGGCAGGTACAGGGATGGGGGTTTAATCCCTGGTATGCCATAGTGGCCTCACTCCTGTCGCGCCCTGAGATGGCGATTGAGACTGGGTGTGGTGGTGCACACCTGTAATCCCAGCGTTTGAGAGGCTGGAAATAGGAAGATCACTACAAGTCCAATCTGTGTAGTAAGACCTTGTAGACCTCATACTAAATGCATAAAAAATTAAAATTAATATTTAAAAAATCAGAAAAAATAGATTTCTCAAAGTTTTTCTAGGTTTGTCTAAGTAGTCTTTCCATCCTAGCCAGATACCACAGAAGAAACTAACCCCACCACTTATCACTGCCAGGTAAGGCTGAGTAGGGAGACTAGGCTTAACCCCTATTATGTTCTACCCCTCAGCCTCACTGAGTTGTGTCAGATGACTAAGGAGGAGCCATGACTTTCTTTCCTACTGGCTAAGGATGAGCCCCAGTCTCTGTGGTGTCCATGGAAACCACATGAGGATCTTGGATTTTATTCCTGCCCTGCTGATACCCTCATCCCATTGGGCTAGTATCAGACAAGGGCTAGAAAAGATTCAAGACTTCCTTTGTTGCCAATCCTTGCTTTGTGGTCATTGTGTGAACAAACACGAAAAGACTAAAAAATAGAAAGAAGAAAGCAGACTTTCTCAGAATCTTGGAACACAAGAAAGAAAATGGTCATGAGTAATTTGTTTTTGTTGTACTTAAAATAACACAGATTGATAAGTCTGATAGTGGCCACTCACACTATGGTGTTAGTAGACATTACATGGGAAATTGTGCCTCCTGCTTCATCCAGCCATAATCATCAAACAGCTTTCCACTTTTAACAGATGCTAAACAGAGAGCTGGAACTTCAGTCTCAATTTGACAGTAAGAACGCTGAAGCAGTATCAGAGAAGGCAAAATCAAAAAATTTAAATGAGATTGAGAGTATCATAGCAATTTGAAATGCTTTGATAAGGAAATAGAAATACTGAGCAAGAATAGAAGAAATAAAAAGTACATGAAAACTTCAGACTTAAGAAATATAGTAATTAAAAAACAGCACAGTACTTGGGCTCAGCAACTTAATAGGAGATTAGAGGAAAGAGCGAACTGGTGAGAAAAACAGTAGAACAAAAGAGAGAAGAGAGATTGAGGTACAAGACATACTTTCTGAGGGAGTTTGAGACTTTGATGGAAGTTTTGATATTTTTATCAAAGTTGCAGAAATAGAAGAGGAAGATGGTAGAGCTGAAAGAGTCCTGAAGAAATAATAACCCAAATTTGTAAATTTGAACAGAAACATATACAGAATACATTAAGAATAAATGAAAGAAAGATAAACTCATGTATAAATTCAAAGAATTCATGTCAAGGTATTGTCATTATTAAACTCTTGAGAGCTAAAAATAAAGGCAAAATCTTAAAAGATCCCTGAGTATTTGCTTCTTACCTACTAGGGCAAAACAATTTGAATGACAGCAGACTTTCCAGGAGAAGCTACAGAGGCTAGAATAAAATGGAAACTATTTTTAAACTGCTGAAAAGGAACTACAAGTCCAGAATTCTCAATGAAAATACCTTTTAGAAATAAAGGGGAAATCAAGAAATAATCAAATAGTAACCGAGGGAGTTTATTACCTGCAGAACTAAAATAATGGTTAAAGGAAATGTTCAGTATAGCAAGGAAATGATGAGGAACTTTGGTACACCAGAAATAGCTTGGTATATTCTAAATTATGTTTGATAGTAGAAATGAAGTGCTTAGCCTATGCCTTGAACATGTTTACAGAAAATGCTTAAGGTCATTGCATTATAAATAAAAGCATGTAAATAGGCCAAAAGAAAGAAGGTAAAGATTTCTTCTTTTTCTTCTAAAAAGAGTGTGACTGAGTAGGTATTTCATAAAATGTACCATTTAAATCATTGTGAGTGTTCCACTGTATTAAGCCCACTCACAGTTGTACAGGTATCACCATTATGTACTTCCAGGCTTTTTATCACCCAAAATGTCATCCTTGAAACTGTAACTCTCCATTGTAGCCTTCTCCAGCTCCTGGCAGTCATCATTCTACTTCCCGTGTCTCTGAATTTGACTGTTCTAGATAGCTCATTTAAATTCAGTCATGCAGTGTTTGTCCTTTAGAGGTTAGTTTATTTGATTTAGCATATCAAGTATATTCATGTCAAAGTATATGCTACAGTTTACTTTTTAAAAGACTAACTTTATGTGTATAGGTTATTTTGTTTATTCATCGATTGATGAACACTTGAACGGCATGCACTATTTTGGCCATTGTGGTTAATGCTGCTATGAGTGTTGATGTGCAAGTTATCTATTTATTAGGAATTTCTGGTCATGTGTTATTCTTTAACTTTGTTAGAAATTGGCACACTGTTTCATAAAGCAGTTGAGCCATTTTACCTTCCCACTAATGATGTGGTGCTAAAGGACCTCTGCTTTGTGTTTCTGTATATTTAACTTTTTCTTTTAATTCCACAAGTGAGATCTCTGTGGCTGGTTATTTAGAATAATGTCTGTTACTTTTTCTTTTTTTTTTTTTTTTTTTTTTTTGTCTAGTTGTCCCCCCAAAGTCTCATGCAGTCATGAAGTGGGAAATTCTAGAGTTTGAGATTAACTCATGATCCACTGGGATTATAGGCCTTAGTACTTCTGGGGTTATGGGTATGAGTGCTACGCCCAGCCTGGGGCTGATAGCCTGAATATAACATGAGTAAGACAGAGAGACAGGCTCTCTGTCGCCATTGTTGCTGTTCTGCTGCCATGAACTGCTGCTCTCTGCCATGTGCTAGCCTTAGCCTGCCTTGGGGCCAGCTGAATATGGACTGAAACCTCCAGTGACTGTGAGCTAAATAAACCTTTCCTTCCCTCATTTTGGATATTGGGTATTTGTCCCAGCAAAGAGAGAAGAGTAACTGAGACAATGTCCTTCAGGTCTGTTTTTTGTGGCAAATTGTAAGATCTCCCTTCAAAGCTGAATAGTATGTGTGTATGATTTTCTTTACTCATTCATTTTTGGCCAATGTTTAGATTGCTTCTGCATGTTGGGTTTTTTGAGTAATTCTGCAGTGAATGTGGGAGTACAGATCTTTTGGAGGTGATTTCATCCCATCTAAGTATATATACTCTGAAGGACTGCTGAGTTATAGAGCAGTTCTATTTTTAATTTCTTTACAAAACTCCACAAGGTTTTTCATAATGGCTCTACTAATGTACATTTCCACTAATATAAAAATATTATGAGCCACATTCCACTGCAATTTATTCCAGGAATATAAAGGTGATTCGATGTTTGATTTTAATTTGAATTCAATATTTGTACCTTTCAGTGTAATTCCAATAGTAACAGACTATAGAAGAAAAATTACATGATGTGTTAATGTACAAAAAAAATAAATTTAGTAAAAAAAATAGATTCCCACTCATGACAAAAAAAAAAAAACCCTCAAAAAACTAGGAATAGAACATAACTTCCTTGGTAAAGAAAATCTAGCAACAGCTTCAACCTCAAGCACATTTTACTTAACAGTGACTTCCTTAAATTCTGAACCCATCACATATGTTCAACTTCTGACTCAATATCTTCCCTGAGAGTATTTAACAGATATCTCAAAGTTAACATTTTCAAAGCCATGTCCTTATGCTACTCATCCTCAGAACTACTTCTGGGTATATTCAGCACATTAAATGTCACAAATAATTGCTTGCTGAGTTCACAGTCTTGGGGTCATCTATAAGCTCACTCATTTTCTAATGACCATTGAGTTCTTTCAGATCTCCCACCCCACCCCCACACAAAGGTACGTCTGTGTGACTCATTACTGACCTGGTTTATCACATTATCTCTAAGTTGCCCCTTTGGTCTGTCTTGGCCCCATTAGTCTATCCTCCTCACAGAGGCTTGAGTACCTTTTAGGTTTTATTTTTATGTATTTGGTATTTGGTGGTACAGGGTTCACAGGGTCTCACTGTGTAGATTGGACTCATAGTGATCCTCCTGTTTGCAGCCTCCCAGTGCTGGGATTATAGGCATGCACCATCATGCCTGGGTTCCAGGGCCAGCACAGCATGTGGTGCTTGGGATCAAACTCCAGAACCTGCACTTGCCAGGCAGCTGCTTATGCCACTGAGCTATCTCCCAGCCCTTGAGTGCTTTCTATAAGCTATGTTAAACCATAGCTGTTTTCTCAACTCTTCAGTAATTTCCCATGATGGTAATGAGAGCAATTTTGTTGTTTTCAGAACAGGGAAACATTTTTTATACTGACTCCTGAGTAATCTTAGCTCATCATTTCCTTCTCTTTTCTTATGTATTTAGTACAGGTTTATATAAGGTCTCACTGCACAAATCAGACTTGTAGTGATCCTTCCCATATTTCAGCCTCCCAAGCACTGGGATTACAGGTACACACCTCCGCACCAGTCTCTACCACCATCTCAGCACACCCTGGATCAAATCCTGGTCCCTGCATTTACCTAAGCAGGCACTTCAATCCCCTGAGCTATTTGGCCAGCCCCTAGCTCATCATTTCTTCTCTAATAAAGACTGAGAAAAAGCTGTGAGCTAGGAACTAAACTTTGGAGAAGTGACAGAATAACATATTGGAAACTATGGTAGTAAAAAAAAATAAAGCTGGCCACTAGGTTTACAGCCTTGGAATCCAAGGGACAAAGACTTAGCCAGTTATTATAGTGTGTTCAGGTCTGAGGTAGCAGAAGTCTAGAGGGCTGTGACAACATTTGTACCGTCCTTTTCCAGAGGTGAAAATAAACTGAGACCCGTAACATACATGGAAGTGAAGCAAGTGAGAAGTTGCTAATGGAGCGTAAGGGAGACACAGACAAGGGTGGCTGGATCCTGGAGTGTAAACTATGGAGAAGTGTGGAATAGTCAGCAGTAAGCAAGGGTCCAGCCACAGAGAACCTTGCTGCCTGTGCTAACAATTGTCATCTGTTGCTTAATAAATTCAGAGTTCTGAATTGAGATTATGAATTAAAGGGCTTACGAGTAGGAGGATGGTTTCTGTTTCTGTAAAGCTCCATAGGCTGCAGGTGGGAGGATGAATCAGAGACCAGACCAGTGGCAGAGAGCACAGCTAGACAGTGACTGAGAGCAGTTCTGATGAGCATGGTGGTGGCCAGGGACAGTGGTGTGCAGGGCCGGCCTGGGCAGCACCTAGCAGAGAGAGCTGAGTCCAAGCTCAGAGAGAGCTGCTCATTTCTCTGTAGTGTATGAGGAGGAAGAGCAGCTTTCCAGAGAAATGATGAATTCAGAAGTATACAAAATACAGAAAAGTTACTTGTGGCAGTTCCTAAAGGGGCAGTCTGGGGAGGGCATGGTGATGTGGTGGTAGCGGGGAAGCTTTTGGCTTTTTTTTTTTTTTCTCATTGAATTGATACTTAACTCTATTAAATAATATTTAAGAATTATAAATTGTATGCGCTCTGTTGCTGTACAGACAAGATGGATTTGTTTTAGGCTTGTTTAAACTTGTCGAGAAGGTTTGTTTACTTTTAAAGATCAGTGATCCTTGATGGAAGAGGCTACTTGGCTGTAATTCAGGAGAAGCAGAGACTTCCTCTTTTTTTTTTTTTTTTGTGGGACCAGGATTCGAACTCACGACCTTGCACTTGCCCAGCAGGCACTTGTGCCTCGGAGCTATCTCCCCAGCCCCGAGACTTCCTCTTGATGCTAAATATAGTACTGTGTTGTATGAGTGGAGTTTTGGAGCCTTGTCCTCTAACTCCATTGTGTGTTACATTCAACTGGAGGTGCTACCTTGCGTGGTCTGCTCAGGACCCTGTAACAGAATAGCATCATTTGGGTGGCTAGTAAATATGAGGCATTTGTTTACCAGAACTGTGGAAGCTAGGAAGTCCAAGAACGAGCCAGCAATGGACACAGTGTCTGGGAGAGCTGCGTTATAGTTCAGGCAGCACCTGCTTGCTGTATCTTCCATGGGGGTGCCTCAGGGGGTCTTTCTCAGGATGTTTTGTAAGGACATTAATCCCTTTCTCATGAGGGCTCTGCTTTTATTGCTTAATCATGTCACAATGTACCACTTCTTAATATGGTCACATTTCAACCTGTAGGGAAGGGAGGGCACAGGCACTTATAACACAGGTGCATTCTTTCACAGAAATAGTGTCCCCATGGAGAGTGCAGGCTCAGGAGCCAGACTAGCTGGCTCATCTCTTTCTGCAGCCATTGGTGATGGTGGGTACTGGAGCATATTCTTTAACTTCTCTAAGTTTTTGTCACCTAGAAAATAGAAAACAGTATTACCTGTGTCTTCTTTTGTGAGAATTGAGTTCATACAGTAAAGCATTTAAAACAGAGCTAAGTAGATGGTAGCCGTCATCATTCCTACTGTTGTTTTCACTGTGGCTAATGAGAGGAAGGATGACGTGGGAGGTGGTGAATGCCCTCATCCTGTGAAGTCTGTAGTGAGCACTCAAAGGTCTCCCAACCCTGAAGTCGAGAGTGTTCTTGAATTCCTGAGACAGCTTTGCTGGAAACAAGATCACAGCACCCTGAAGATGATAGCTATTCTCCTGCCATTGCTTTCCTCCTGATTATGGGAGTGGATGGTTATGGATTAAGAGGAAAACTGGGAGTAGTTTGCTGCATGTTAATAAGGAGCTGGAAAAACACCAGTGTTTCTGAATTGCTACTGCGGTTCCTCATGAACCATGGTTTTTAGTTCTCTCCTGGAGGAAGCATTCCCATGGAAGATTTCTGTTCCACAAAAAACAAATGTGTCCTACTTAAAACTTGCAATTATAATAAGACAACTTTACTTTTCACTTGTTGCCAGTGGGTCAGAAAAGGAAGACAGAATGATGTTTATGTGGACCAAAGCCCTGGTGTTGGAGTCTGAGCCAGAAATTAGGATTAGGGAAAACAGGGTAACGGCCGTGTGCATCAGTGCTCGCAGAAAGAGACCATGATGCTGTGAGATGCAATGGCTTCTTCATCTTCCTTGCAGTCTTGCTAGAAAGATAATTTTTTCATGCATGAGTGGAAAGAGCAGAGCTGTACCATCTTATGTGGTGGTTGTTCACATTGTTGGCTTGTTTTCTGAAATCTAAAATTTCGCTTTGAATTTTGCAGGAGTTTGAAAATGACTACGTTGCATTTAGGTCCAAAATTT
This sequence comes from Myocastor coypus, assembly GCA_004027025.1. Lineage (NCBI taxonomy): Eukaryota > Metazoa > Chordata > Mammalia > Rodentia > Myocastoridae > Myocastor > Myocastor coypus. The sequence continues at coordinate 22,506 of PVJA010014999.1, forward strand.
TGGACTTTGACAGAAGGCTTGGGACAGTACTTTGTGAAGCTTTCTGTAACTGCCATGGTTTGGAGGCTGCATTTAAGGTGAGTTCTGAGAAAGCTACTATGACTATTTTCCTACTGAGTAATATAGACTGTTTCAGGAAGGTCGTGTGTGCATTCTTTTCTGACTCAAGGAAAGCATTAGCTAGGTTTCTTGCATTCCCCTCAAATTCAGCTCACTTTAATGTGCCGAAGGATAATGACGTGGGGCTTGGCAAGGTCATCTTTAGGACATACAGCTGTTGATCATTTTTGCCATTCACAGTGTTGTAGCTCTTGTTACCTCTAGAGTGAGTTTGGCCTGGCTCGTGAAGTATTGATTTAACATTAAGTCAAGTGAAAAATGAAAAATACCTCATAATTCAACAAATTCTTCTCTTTGCCATTGTTTACGTATGTTGGGTTTTCCTACTTACTTTGTTACTGACTGATATAGCAATTTAGACGCAATTTATATGCTTACTTGTAGTTACTGACTGATACAGCAACTTACATGCTGGTTTCACCAGGTATAAAACATCATTGACTATCAGGACTATCATTGTGTGTTTATAGTGAAAAAATTGTGCCCAGTAATTATGATGTCATTGATTGCATAATGCGTTCCAATTTGACCGATGTTGAAAAACTTTTGTTATAGAGCAAAAGAAGTACAGTGTGGGTGTATATATGTTAAGAATTGTGTAAAATAAAAGCCCTTTATAGTTTACTGAAAGGGAAAGTGTGTCACATAGAGAAGAGAGACATCATGAATGTTTATAATATGGTAGACAGTGAAGCTGAGTCACTTTTCTTGGTTTCGGAGCCCCCCAGGGCTTGGGGGAGCACCCTTCTAGGTGTGTCTGGGTGGTCAGAGGGGCATGAACTTGGGAGCTGCGGGTGGCCTCCTGCTTCTTCCTCTCCAGCTGGCACTGTACCCCCACCTTGCGCATCCACACTGTGAATAAATAGCTTTCTTCCACAATGCACCCTGCCGTGATGCCCCTGCTGTGGAGACAGCCAAATGTGAATTGGATACCCTGAAATTGTGAGCCAAATTAAACCTCTTCCCTTTTAAATTGTGGGCATTAGATATTGTGTTGCAGGGAGGAGAAAGCTGATTAACACAGAAAATTGGTACCAGGAAGTTTGGACTGTTGCTGTGACGGGATCTGCCTATGTGATTTAGAAACCTTTGAAATAGTTTGCAGGAAGAGTTTGGAAAGGGAGATACAGGCAAGGGAAAGCCACAGAATACTATAGGGCACAGACTGAAGGGTGATTCTAGTCAAAGTCAAAAGACCAAATGCTGATAAGAGTGCTGAAAATAAAGGCCAGAGCTAGGAGATTTTTGGTTGGGAACAAGGGCTTGGTAGTTGCACTGGAGGCCATGTGCGTTCAACTGTGGCTGACAAAAAAAAAATGTCCCAAGACTTTGCAGCCTGCCATTAAGAGCAGTGGACTAACCTGGTGGAGGAACGAGCCTTGTATTCAGACTGTGGCGTGCGTACTGCAGGCTGCTTTTAGACAAATTTATAGTGATCATAGGGCTTAAAAAGCCAAGCAGAAAAATTTAAGAACTTGACATTTAAAGGAATCTTGTGTGAAGTTGGGACCAAAGGGATTGTGGTTGCTGAAGAGATTACGGCCATTGAAAACAAACACAAAGTACTTGGTAAAAGGATGACACCAAAAATGCCTTGAAAGCATATTGATAATTAGCAAGACTTCATCCATCACAAGCTCAAGGGCACAGAAATATAAACAGCTCATTTGAAAAGGGAGTCCCTAGGATCCTGGCTTCAGAAGAGGCTCTTAAGGAACTGGTTCCCTGAGATTCGTGTCACTTCTGCCAAGCCAGTCAGGCACTCAGAGAGTACAGCAGCCATGGTGTGGGAGTCAACTGCTTGATCTGGCCACTCAATTGGCATTGTCCACATGAGGCTAGTTTTACCAGCATGTAGGATACAAGAGCTGTTGGGTCAAGGGGATTTCCACCTAGATTTCAAAGAAAGGCCTGGAAGGTGAGGCAAGGAACTCCTTGAAGAGTAGTGCTAGGAGATTTAAGAAGGAAACCAAAAGTACAGTGCAGGCCCCAGGATATCAGAGAAGCCAGGAGCAGGGAATGTCTGCTGGGGAAAGCCAAAGCCACAAAAGAGTGCCGGCCACATGGGCTACAGCCAGCATGGCCACAGAAGCCCTCTGGTACTCACACTTTACCACCACTAGCTACAGATGCTAGGGGTAGACCTATAGAACTTAATGCCTGCCTGCTAGTTTTTATCTTGATTTGGTCAAATGCTTCTTCTATCCCCAAATTATCATTTTTTAGAATGGCAGTGTTTATGCTTGACTTTTATACCTTGAGATTATTTATTTTGCTTTTGATTTTTCAGAGGCTCACAATGAAGTGCCTTGAGTTTCAAGAGAGACTTAGACTTTTCAAAAATATTGGAGGGCTGGTGAGATGGTTCACTGGTCTAAAGTGCCTGCTTAGGAAAGAAAACTTAGGCAACCGCAGGGACCTCGGTTCGATCCATAGCGCCACACACTGCACCGGCCCTAATCTCAGGGCAGGCTGAGCTAGCCAGAAAAGAAAAGAAAAGAAAAGAAAAGAACAGAAAAGAAAAGAAAAGAAAAGAAAAGAAAAGAAAAATATTGGAACTGTTAAGACTATGAGAAATGATATATTATGTTTTAAGTTTTATGCAAGACAGTCGTTACATGTTAGGCAACACAGTGAACTTGTATTTATTGAAGGGTTAAATATGGTTTAATGAGGTGGTTTGGAGTATCAGGTTGACAATGATAGGATGTACTGGCAGAGCTTAATTATGTCAGTTTCATTGGCTTGATTGATTTGGGTGACACCTGTGGGATTAACAGTGCACACTTGCCCATGATCCACGGAGTCATCACCTTGGGGGCCTTGTCTGGTGGCCTGCCTCCTCTCTCTGGGGCTAATATCTACTGTGCTTCCTCAATACCATGAGCTGAGCAGCTTTCCTCTCTGCCCTGCCACCATGCTGTCACAATGTCCCTGCCTTGCAGCCAGCTCTCATGGACAGAGTCCTCTGAAACAGGGGGCCAAATAAAACCTCTCCTCTTCTAAATTGTCAGGCATTGCATCTTAGTGGGGAGAAAGCTAACTAGTGTATCTGAGTAAGAGGGATGCCATATAAATATGCTTGACGAATAAGAGAATTATAAATCAGGTGTAAATTAATCCCAAGTCAAGTGTAAGCTGGCATCCCCAAAAGAAAAACTGAATATTTGATGTGCTGAAAAATATAGCCAGAAATAAAAGTCCCAATTGATCTGGAATGGCTGTGTAAACAGCACAGCAGACAGATATTTTAAAAACTTTGCTGGATTTTGATTTTAAATTTCAAATGAATTGTCCTAACATTGATGAAGTTTCAGTATCTTCTGGCCTCACTTGAGCATTTTAACTTGGGGACTTTGTTAGAATCAAACAACTCTTTTTAAAGATAAATTTGAGGCTTTTGTAGATAAATGGATGCAGCTAGAGACTATATTGGTAAGTGAAATAAATCAGACCCACATGTGCAAACATCATATTGTCTCACTAGTGTGAGAACCTGAAAGAACAATGAAAATCTAAGGGGTACAGCAGATACTGTGAAAGGGAAAGGAATTGTTCAATGGGAAGGAAGAACTGGGATGAGGAAAAGGACAAATGAAGAAGGAAAAAAAATATATTTAGGTGTATATGCTGAATAGTTTAAAATGGTAATGGTATTGTCGATTTCTGCTAGCCTTTCCCCCCCCCCCCACAATGGCCCAAAACCTTTATTAGTCAACACAGTAGATTCTCTTGAGGATGAGAATACAGAAAAATTTCTGAACAATAAAGCAGATACTGAGAAATTAGCCTCCTGTATTTGGCCTGTGCTTTAGAGTAGAGAAAGGTGATGTTATAAAATTCAGACCTTCAAAAAAAGTCCATAAATTCAGCAATGTAAGAAATAAACTTTTCAGTGAAAGACATTAAACTGTTTAACTTTTATCTGACAGTTGCTTATAAATTATGAAATAAGGTGATATTTTAGAAAACTCAAGACAACTGATTCCTACTGTAATTAAACTATAAAACAAAAGTTGCACTTACATTCTAGTGGTTACATACAAAAGAACCCAGGTTTTTACCAAATCCTTCCAACACTTCTCTTTGCAAATTTCATTCCTCTTCTGATACACTTTCCTAAACTCTTCACCAACCATATCAACATCATCTTCTGTTTTAAATATTCCTGTAGGGAGATATCCAAATAATTTTGTAGAATGTTCTTTGATAAGATTTAGCCTTTCTTCTTCAATAATGGCATTGATGTGCCCTTGACTTTTTTGCTGCATCTGCCATTCTTCCAGTTCACGTTGCTTGTCTGAAAGGAACTGGTTATGACGCTCTTCAACAGTAAGTTTTGCCACAGCTCTTCTGTGTTCCAGCTACTTCATTATTTGTTTCTGGGCATTCATTAATTCTACCCAATCATCTTCAGCAAGTTAGCTAGCATAGTTTTTCTGGAAATTTCCTCTTCTTTTGCAGCCTGTTGTATTAGTTCTTTCAAGGTCATTTGTTCTTCAAAATCTGACTTCATCTCATTTTGTTTCCTCAATTTCTCCTCTACTTCTTCTTTCATTTTTCTCTTATAAATTTCAGCTGCTTCTTCCTGGTATAATTCTTGTCGCAACTGTTCCAAATCTTCATGCTGTTTCAGCATTTCTTCCAATTTCTGAATCAGCATAGTCTGAAGCTGCGGTCTTTTCCTCTCCATTTCTTGAAGTTTTGCTACCCTTTCTTCTCTTTGCTGCTGCATGCTGGCAAACTCTAAGGTTCTTCTGTTTACCTCTTCCGTCTCCTTGAGTTTGTTTTTTTTTTTTTTCTCCACAGAGCCTGGTCTTTCTGAAACCCTTCAATGCACTTCTGAGTTACGTGCATTTTTTTTAACTGTTGTTGTCTTTCTAATTGATCTTCTTCATATATTTTCCTAACAGTTTCATCGATCATGAATTTTTCTTTCAGCAACTGCTTACCAGCTTTCTGCTTTCATTTTCTTGTTCTTCAAGTGGTTTCTCTAAGTCAAGAGAGTACTGTGCTTTCTCCTTGTTTCATTTGTCTTCTCGAGCATTGTCCTCCTTCGTTACTCTCTCTTGCTCTTCCATCATGGTTTTGGCTATTTCAGCATCATGTTTCACTTGTGTGTATCTAATGGAATTGTTGTTAGCAACCTGGGCTGCCCTCTCCTTGCTCATGGAAGCCGCTCTTAATTTCTTCTCCAATTCTCTAAGTTTAACACTGTTTTCTCTTGTTGCCTCATCTTTTCATCAGTCAGACTTTCATGTTTTAATTTTGCCAGTTCCATAGCCAATTCTTTTTCTTGTTCAACCTGGCCTTCCATTAATCTCTTGCTTTCTTCTGCTTCTTGGATGACTTTTTCCATATCCAGTGCAAACTGCTCATCCTGTAATAACCTGAGAGAGCTCTTGTGCTCAGCATGGTTGTCATTTTCATACTGCACAGTTTGATTCCTGACTTGACTCTCATATCTTTTCTAGTGCGTTGACATGCAACTTTTGACAGTAGTTTTTATCTACTAATTTTTGATGCCTTTCGGTAAAAGCTCAAAAGTCTCCTTTTGGAAGCCATCCTTGCTGACAAAAAATCAGATTCTGAAGCAACCTCTCCTTGTCTTTTGAAAGGAGCTTAAAAATAAGTTAATGTTTAAATTTTTTTACTCTGATTTTATTTACTTTTATAACTTCTTTGTTACTCTTTTGTTTTCTCTTTAAATGTATCTTACATGTTTATATCTGGTAATCTGAACAACTAATTTGAAGATGGCATCATGCAGTATAGCAGCCATTGTTTTTTTTTAATTAATTAATTAATTTATTTACTTATTGTTTCAGAACCTTTGTTTGTTTATTCACTCATTTTTATGGCCGGTTCAGCCCGCCCCAAGGGCAGGGCTGGCGCAGCATGTGTTGCCGGGGATCGAACCGCGGTCCCTGAAGCTGCCCAAGCTTTCCCAAGCAGGCGCTTTAGACCACTGAGCCATCCCGCCAGGCCCTTAGCAGCCATTGTTGAATTCTTGTCAGTTGGTTTACTAAAATCTTGTATCATTTCTAATGTTTCTACCACTATTTTTGTTTGTTTGTTTTGAATAAACTTTATGTATGTGTGTGTGTGTATGTGTGTATGTATATATGTATGTATGTATGTATGTATGTATGTTATGGCCAACTCAGCCTGCCCTTGGAGGTGGGGCTGGCACAGCATGTGATACCAGGGATTGAACTGCAGTCCCTGCGATTGCCTAAGCTTGCTTAGGCAGGCACTTTAGACTGCTGAGCTATCTTGCCAGCCCACTATCATTATTATTATTATTATTATTTTTAAGATTTTGGTAAAACTGAGATACTCTTTGTTAAACCTTGTAGTTTTCTGTTAATAAAATAAACCAACCCGTAATCTCATCTCTGAGGTACAGTTAACATTTAATATTACTGCTGTATTTTCTTTGACTGCATAGGCATGTGTATTTCTCTTAGACTAAAAGGTATCCTATTTTGATCCTCTTTTATCACCTTTCCCTCTTAGAAACGAGTGATAAGAGAATTGTTGACTTGATAACAGAATTCAGAATTGTTCTTACATATTTGGTACTGGGTCTACAGGGTCTACAGGGTCTAGAAAGTCTCACTATGTAAATTGGACTCATAGTGATCCTCCTGTTTTTGGCCTCCCAAGCACTGGGATTACAGGTGTGGGCTTCCATGACTATCTCAATCACTGTCTCAGCATACCCCAGGGGCAGGGTGGCACAGCACACTAGGGAACAAACCCAAGCCGCCACACTTTGCCTAAGCAAGCACTTCAGTCCACTGAGCTATTTGGCCAGCCCTATAATATTTTTAATGTCTGTATAGTAATCTATTTTCCCATCATTATCACTCATGCTTATGAAAATAACTGGAAGAAAGAGTGAAATATCAATTACAGAAGTTTATAATTCAATCTAATTAAACTTTCAGTTCAAATATTTCTTCTTGTCCTCATGACCAATAATATCAATTGTATCAACCCTTTTTTTTTTTTTTTTTTGTCTAAACAGTTCTATCTCTTAGTGTCATGGAATTTTAAAAACCTTTCCATATGTCTGTATGTTGTGTACCAAGAAGTACTTAAGATAAATCTTACCCTTATGAACTTTGCAATTGTGGGTCACGATTTCATAGCTTTTGTTATTCTTGAGTTGCTTTCAGCAGTGCCTTATAGACAGCGGACACTCAATAACGGCTTGAGGTCTGTTGAACTAAGTGGTAATTTGAATGTTAAAATGAAATGCTGCTGAAGATAAACTGCTAGAACAGTCATGGCAGAGGATCAATACGGTTTGTCTACTTTAAAGGAAAATTACCTTAAATCCTAGAAAATGTAGATGAAAGCTGAACATTTAGTGTTGGTGCCAGGGAAGAAATATTTGTGGGCTATTGTCTGAAGGTGACAATCTTCTGTCTATTCTTGACAAAAACATGGCCAGGAAGGAAATTTTAAAAGCTACCCCCAAAATCAGGCACTCATCAAAGTAAACAAATAAAGAAAAAAACTAACAAATGTCTAAAGTGTACATACAAGAAAATTAATGCGTTCAAGACAAGTGTCTAAAAGAGATTTTATACAATATGCAGGTTGAATACACTTAGTCCAATAGTATGAAATTCAAACAGCCTCAGAATGCAACACTTTTTGAGCTCCACATTGATTCATAGAAGGAAAGTTACACAGCCTGAAATCTTGTTTCAGGCAAAGATTATTAAAAATGTATTAAATTATCTTCATGTTATATGTATAAGATATATATGAAATATAAATAAATTTCATTTTTAGACATAGGCCTCATCCTTGAGATAATTTATGATGTATTTGGAAATATTTCAATAATGAAAATATCTGAATTCTAAAACCCTTCTAACCATTTCATATGAAGGACACACATTCAGCCTGTAGATAAAAACTACAGGATTGTAGAGTGTGTATTGTTTAAGTGGTCACAGATTTAAAATTACTCAAAGTAAGCAAAGCTGGAAAAAAAATGAACATACAACATTTTGAACAGTGTTATCAATGTTATATAAATCTGTATTTCATTATGAAACTGTGGAAGTACAAGAAAAATAAAGGTAAACTTTATAGACCTCAAATGGGATATTTAGGGAAAGAAACATAGGGTGGGAATCAATCCTTAACCTCTCAGGTCATGAAGGAAAGCATCCATATCCATGGTGATGAGCTCTTCTGTCTCCATCACAAGGAAGCAAGAACTTCCAATCCCCTTTCTTTCTTTCTGGGGAAATTTTTATATTTGTCAGGATGAATTATTATGTTAAGTCACTGATTTACAGGTTTACATTATCGTACCACTTTTTGGCTTTACAAATTCCCCAGAGAATATTTCTCTATATCATTTGTCTGTCACATTTGGAATTAAGAACTACTAAGCACATAGGCAAGGTAAGGCATAGCCAGCACATTTCTGATCTTATTCCAGTTGAGAATATGATCAAAAGTGTTTTTAAAATGATGACATAGAATGCATTTCCCAACTGTTGCTGGTGAGTATTTGGTTATTTAATCTATGAGGCAGTGTTGGCTTTCAAAGTTACATTAAGCTCAAATTCAATAGAACAATAGCTGTGGGAAGAAAGTCAATAATCTACATTTTTCTAGGTAGCAAATAACTAAGTGGATTTTAAAAATTAGCATTTTCTATTATAACTGATTTCACTGGAAAAAGCTCGTGTGTTTGTCTAAATGGACCTTGAGGCATAATGAGATTTGCATTTTGGTTTGTACTATTATTCATGATTGTTTGTAAAACTTTTATGTGTTATAATAATTAAGTTGGTTTTTAAATAAAATCAATTTTGAGATAAAGTAAGAATAGAATAAGGGAAAAGAATAAATTTGTGTTTCTTTTCATTTTGCTAATGAGGCACAAGACTTTTTATAGTTTTTCTGTCAACTTAAATATATTTAGTTATTTTGGGACATCGTTTATTTTTTATTTTTATTTTTTGTGATACTGGGGATTGAACTCAGGACCTTGCACTTCCCAGGCAAGCACTTAATCTACTGAGTTATCTCTCTGGCCTGGGACATCTTTTAAAGAAAATAACTAGGGTGATCAAGAATGAACACACAATGAAGCTCACTGGAATGAGAATGATAAAATTCAGTAGGTCCCTTATCTACAGAGAACATATTCTAAGACCCCACTGGATGCACCAAACCCAATGTGTCCTTTTTTTTTTTTCTAGACACACACCCACTGTAAAGTTTAGCTTATAAATTAATCACACAAAACAAGTAACAACAGATGCTAATAATGGAGTAACTATAATGATGTAATATTGAAGTTATTTAACACACATAAATAGTCTGTTTCTGGTTTTCTATTTGCTCTTTTTGGATTCTATTTGATGACTGGTAACAGACACTGTAGAAAGCAAAACTTTGGATAAACTACTGTGTCTTCACTATCAATGGCTAGTGAAAGGCTCCCCCATGGAGCACAGACCCAGGCCTGAGGGGGCCTGCTCTGTTGTTGTTGCTGTTGTTGTTTTGTTTTGTTTTTAATGTATTTGGTACAGGGTCTCGCTACTCATAGTAATCCTCCTGTTTTCAGCCTCCCTGGTGCTGGGATTGCAGGGGTACACCACCACACCCAGGTTTGGTGCCCAGCATGGCATGACCTGGGTTTCAGGGCCACCATAGCACACAGTACTAGGGATCAAACTTGGGTCATTGTGCTTGCCAAGCAAGCACTTGAACTGCCTAGCCATCTCCCCAGCCAACAATTGCCTATTTTAAACTTCCTTTTTCTTTTTAAAATGTATTTGGTACAGCGTCCAAGCTGTGTAGTGATCCTCCTGTTTTCAGCCTCCCCAGCTCTGGGATTACAGCTTGCACCACCATACCACACCCAGTCTGATGGCCTGGTTTTATAGTCATGCTCTGCTGATGGCTGCATAGTTCTGGGGCAGTTATCTCCTCCCCTCAACTCAGTTTCCTCTTCTGAAACATGTAATAATAACACTTGAAGCGTCCTTTACATAGCTTTATAATATACACTGGCTATGTACATGATTTATTTTGACACCAAAATCCATCTCTTGTTACTAAGCAAGAGTTCTCATAGGTTAGTGGACAAAACAGGAGAATCATGGGAACTCAAAATTAGGCTCACTTACTGTAGCTTCATGAAACCTAATACAAAATTGAGAGCTAGAGACCTTCAATATTGAATAAGAGAAGGAAGCCCTTTTCTCTTCTTGGATAGTCACATTCTGTTCACCTGTTGCCATTTTCTATTGTTTGATTGACTTCCTCTTATTAGTCTTTTTTCATTCATAACTTTGCTGATTCTGAGAAAGAGAGTGAGATTAGCTCAAGACATTGGTATGAACCAGAACACTCACATTAAAGGAAATAGCCAACTGTGAAGTAGCTCTTTTTGGAACAGTGACCATTGTTGCCCCAGGTCACTGTTGGGGTATCTGCTAGGACTCCTGGGCACAAGAGAGCCAGGGGCAGAGCAGCAGATGTGGCTGTTACCTGTAGTTTAAATAGTGGTTGGATGACAACACATCCTCTATATAAGTATAGAAATTGTTATGTTTAAATACAGAGCTATAGATATAGAAATTCTTATATCTAATGAATATATTTGTAAGAAGAACAAATAATATGTACATAAACCTTACATTTACACTGACCTATAAAAAACATCTTCAAAATCTTTTGGGAATCCCCAGTAGAAACTATTAGTAGGTTGGAATAGAGTCAGCTGACAAAATATAGCTCACGCCTGACCCCTTTCATTGTTTACTGAGGAAGAGAAGCTGTGTCTAGAATTTGGTTTATTAGATGTATAGAAATTTTAGGAAGATGCAAAAATATATGTTTTATATTTGGCAGTGATTCAGAGTGCTTTCAGAGTTCTAGATTTTTTTTCCCTGTAGTCATGCAAAAGAGAAATGTCATACTGGGAGAAGTTGTGAAGTGAGTATTTGTATTAAAACTCATTGCTCTTAATCTTTCTTTCACTTTGGTTTTTATAGCTCTTGACCATATTTGGGAATTTTCTAGAGAAACCAGTTGTCATGGAAATTTTCAGCCCACATTACAGCACACTGGTGAACATGATTAATGCAGAGTTGGATGTGTGTAAGCAGTTGTATAATGAGCACATCAAACAGGTGAGTGGTGATAAGGGTGAGCACATCCACAATACAATTTTTAATGAGTAACACCATCAACTGGAACTACATTTTATTGTACTTAAATATTAGAGACAGTGAAGCTCATGCTTTATTTAATTGGTTTCCTTATGGAGAACTTAGTTTAGAACCATATCTTTATTTTCTATTAATATATATTACAAACATGCATATATATATTCTACGAAAATATATTTGTAAAAGTGTAAAGACGAACAATTGCTTCCAAGACTGGAAGGCACCCTGACTAAATGTTCTCTGTCTTCCTCTTTACCAAAATATCAACTTACAGATTGAACATGGACATGTAGTTCTTAACAAGAATATGCCATATGCCTCTGGGAATATCAAATGGGCCAAAGAGGTCCTTGGACGCCTTCAAACATTTTGGTCAAATTTTGTATCTCTTCATTATCTGTAAGTAGTCAAGCTCATTACATGGTCACTTCTCATAATGTTATGGGTAGTTTTTATAGAGCAAGCAGCTGTTCCACTTAGGAAGTTGTTGGCTTATTTCATTCTGTCTCCTAGCTGCATATATTGAGAGGCTTTATTATCATAGCTTTGGAATATTCTTGGTGAGGCTTGTAACACCATATGTTTATGTGTTTCTAGCTCTATTTTTCATCTCACAGTTCCTTTTGGTCATGTTTGGTTTTGTTGTTATATTTTGTTTCTCCAATAATAAACACCTTTTATTATGCACTGCTGTGTGCCTTTTTCATATCTGTTTAGAAATTGACAACTTATTGCTAGTAATTATATAGTAAAATTTTTGGAGTTCCATCCATTTGATTATATATATATTTTCACAGCAAAAATGATTTGAAAGCATTATTTTCTATATACTATTTTTTATTCCTTGTTTATGAGTATTATCCTAATTATGTTATATTGTAAAATAAGCTGAAATCTATCATACAGAGAAGTGGAAAAAAATTTTTTTGAAAAATCTAATTCTTCCAGATTCTCAGATTATCCTGATGAAGCTATCATATATCAGAAGTATGCTGAAATGACTACTTTGTTAGACCAATTTGAAAATAATATCTATAATGAATGGAAAAGTAATGTGGATGAAATCTGTGAATTCAACTTGAATCAACCCTTAGCTAAATTCAGTGCCATCAATGGTCTTCTTAGTGTCAACTTTGACCCAAAGGTGGGGATTTGATTTTCTAAGTTGTTTTATAGCGATCCTGTTCTTATCATAAATATATTGCTCAAATACTTCCTAAAGCACTTATATTTTTAACCAATGACCCATTTGTTTGGGAAAATATTAGTGCTATGAGGAATAAGTTTGTGTATTATGGGTTTGTTTCCTAAGTTGCTGTATTTCTGTCCTATAGTTACTCCTCCCCCACACATAAGCACTAGGCAGTGAGCTGCTCAGGGCAGGGCCCTTTTCATTTCTTACCTTATGTTCTGCATTTTTAGCAGAGAGTCTGGCACTTGCAAGCATTTAGGAAATGGTAGATCCACTGAATTGAATCATTGGTTTTTGCCAGATGGTTTCTGGCTTGAACATGTTTGTAATTTATACTCATTTTATAGTAAAACTTTATCATTAAGATGTGGGGAATCCACAGACTAATATGGAGACCTGTTATGCTTTTGGTATGAAGGATTAAATTTCTATCCATCCTACTTCCCCTCCAAGAGAAAATAAGTTGGGCTATGGTGGTTAAATCAATTGTAATTTTAAAATATATTTTATTAAAAACACAAACATTAATATGAAAAATCATACCATTTAAATAATATCTAGAATGACTCTTGCTTCTATTGAATGGATTTGTTATTCAATTCCTACATCATAAAATAAAGGAAAATTTCATGTTTTCTCAGTAATTTCTCATTACACTGCATATTACATAGTGCAGGTAATATAGAAAACTTTTTATCAACCATATATATGCATGTATGTACATAGCTATATAATATAATGTGTACACATGTGTTAGATGTGTATATGCATACTTTATAGGTACATATATTTTAAAGAATTTATTTCCAAGATTTTTAGTGTGTTAAATACAAGGTGCAAAATAAGCTTTGTCTTTCATTGACTTACCACAGATTTGTTACATGAAGAGCAAGCTTATTTGCAAGTCTCCACAGCCAAAATATCAGAAGTAGTTTATGCATGTGGCGGCTTCTTAGGTAGTGGAGACTGCTCAGTAGCAAATAATGGCCTGGAGTCTTGCCTAGCAGTGCAGATGGAAGCTTAGGAAGTGGGAGGCTTAGCTTCTCTGAGTTTGCATTAGCACTGACCTGTTTCCCTAAAGCATATCCTCATACCAGTATTTTATTTTGCTAAAAAAATGCATATATGTAAACATTCATATAGAGCTTCCTTCTAACTTCTGATTTCTTTATTTTTCTGTATTTAGTACTACAGGGCCGACAGGGTCTCACTACACAGATTGGACTCAGTAATTCTTCTGTTTTTAGCCTCTCAAGAGCTGGGATTAGAGGTGGGCACCACCCCAGCTGCTGTGCTTTGCCTAAGCAGGTGCTTTAGTCCACTGAGCTGTCTGGTTGGCTCCTACCTTCTGATTTCTTCTCTTTTCTTTGTACCCTGTAGTACAGGGTCTACACGGTCTCACTACATAGATCAGACTCATAGCGATGTTCCATGCTCCTGTTTTCAACATCCCAAGCGCTGGGATTACAGTCGTGTGCCACCACACACAGTCTTACCTTGTGATTCTTAAAACCAGTTTATAGAAACTAATTTCTTTAGATGTTTTATGAAAAATCCAAATTACCCTTGATACAAGCATCATACACTTATTTTACCTCTGAAAGGAAGTATTGCAGAAATAGATGCTTTCCCATCATGAAAGGTTAATTAGCTTAAAAACCTAATATACATTATAAATATAGTGCGGCTCATATACCTCTACTACATGGAACTTGGGCTAAGATAGAATGATACTCCATTTGGTTTTTGGGTTTTGGTGCTGGAGACAGAACCCAAGGCTTCTTCCATTGAGATGAACCTGTTAACTCCCTAAAATACCATGCTTTGTGAAGATAAGCAATAATCCAGGATTGTTGTTGACTAGCTGGTGGCAGTACTGAGAGAAGTGAAATACCTTGTGATGCTCAAGAAACCAGATGTACCAGAATCAGCCTTAGCCATCTTCAAGAAAAGGAACAATATTTTAAAGGTTTGTGTTTTTAGAGGTGAATATTTGGCACATCTTTTGAGTAGAAGTAGTCTGAATTTTAATTATTTACATGTTGTAAAAAACAAGCTAACACGTTTGGCCCTTTGTGTTTGGGGTTTTCTTTGCTCAGTACATTGGTAACCTAGAACTTCTTGCGCGAGGGTACAATAAGCTGAAACAGACCCTTCTGGAAGTTGAATACCCTCTGATTAAAGAGGAGCTGGCAGCCCTTGATGAGAGGCTCAAAGCAGTGACCACATGGCTGACCTGGCAGGATGACTGCTGGGGGTACGTGGAGGAGGTGCTGGCAGCCACTGCCGAGCTGGAGTGCAGGGTTGAGAGCACACAGAGCAACGTGCGCCAGATCCAGCTGACCATGCGCACCTGGGCCGAGTGTCCGCTCCTCACCAGGCGGGAGCTACGCAGGGAGGCAACCATGACTTTGGAGGACAAGGGCGATCTATTTGCTAAGAAATACAAGTTAATTCAGGAAGATGGTCACAAGATCCACCACTTGGTAGAGGTAAGTGGTGCTACCTTTTGAAATCATAGATCTTTTCATGTGGTTTCAAGAAAACTGAAATACTATTGTATGTGGTACTCTTTGTTTGGAGGCTGAAAATCCTTTTTTGAATGGTTATTGTAAGCATTTGATGTGGAAGGATTTACTTTCCTCCATTTTCTACAACCCTCACTACTCTCCTTTTTGAGGATAAGGGGTCATGGGGAGACATATTTTGCCCAAACAGAAAGGCTAGAGGTGGACCATCCTTGCCAGAGCTGCTCCCAGTTTGACTGCTATGCCATCTTTGTTGAATGTCAGATCCCTTATTTATATCCTCTTAGCAAACTTCTCAGCCATTTCCTAGGGTGAGGAGCATAAGTTGCTCTGCTTTTAACGTCTGTGTTATTCAAATAGGCACAAGCACTATTCTAGGGTCATCAGTTTAAGAGAAAACAGGAAACAACAGAAAAACAGGAGGGCTGGGTATGGTGGCACAAGCCTGCAATGTCAGCTGCTTGGGAAGGTGACAGAGGAGGCTCATGAGTGCAAAGGTAGTGGGGGCAACTTAGCAAGAGCCCATCTTAAAGTAAAATCTGAAGAGTGTTCTGCCGGAACGCTCACTCAGTACAAAGGATTTGATCCCTGGGCCTGCCTTGCTGGCTCTACCCCTGGGGTGCTCTGAGACAGCAATTGAGCCTGGACATGATGTCATGCACCTGTAATCCCAGCTCTTGGGAGGCTGTAAGCAGGCAGATCACTATGAGTCCGATCTAGTAGTGAGGCCCTGAACACCCTGTAGACTCTCCCCCCTCACCAAAAAAATAGTAGGTACAATCCTGAGCATTACACACACAACAAAACAAAAATAAACTAACCAAAAACAGTAGCCCTTTGTTTGTCTCATGGGGCTTAAATTCTAGTCAAGGAAAACAGGAAAAGAAAAAAAGTATTATATATGCATGTATGTGTATGCATATTGATATATATGTATCCATATATATAAAAATATATATCAGTTGTAGCAGGAACAGTGATGACAAATAGAGCAGGAGTGATGGGTAGGGCTAGCAGAATGGGTCAGGGGAGGTATATTGAGAAGGGCTGGTTGAGAACAACTCTTTACCAGACAGAATTTCTGCAAAGAACTGGAAGGGGCCAAAGCATTGTGGATGTTGGCAGGAGGCTGCCTTAGCACAAGAACAAAAGCTTTGAGGCAGAGCATCCTGTGGAGATCACTTTGAGATCCTAAAACAGGGTTTGTGAGGGGAATGATGGGAAGAAATGGCATTTGGAAGGGCTGGGGACCACATCTGTATTAGTCGGCTTTCCCATTGCTGGGCTGCAGTGCCCACAACTTAAAGGACAAAAGGTTTAATTTGGCTCATGATTTTGAGGAAATTCACTCCGAAGTCTGTAGGCTGCAAGGCAGAAGCAACACTGTGGAAGGACAGAGGGGAAGAAAGCTGCTTGTTTCATGGTTGCCTGGAAACAGATTAGGAGAACAGCGTCAGGGCAAAAGAGGCTAGGGACCAGCTAGAGCAGCCAAGGTCATGTCTCCATGACACTCCCATTAATCGCATGAGGCTCCCAAGCTAGTCAAGTGGACACAACGTCACAGGGATTTTGTACCTGTCATGAGAACTCTAGCTCTCACTGCAAGGAACACAGCAGCTCGAGGTTTCGTGTGCACAGGCTTTCCCTGTTGCACTAACCCAGGGTGGGGCAAGGAAGGGGCAGACAGAGAGACTCCTAGGGTCTCTTAGACTGTGAGAAATTCTTTGACTCTGAGAGTCCAAGTGAGAAATGACACCCTGGGTCTGGTGGAAGTGATCAAGGCCATTTGTAATCTGGATATATTTTATAGGTAGAGCCAGCAGGATTTTCCTTGACGAGTCAGAAAAGAGAGAAGTCAAAGATGACTTTGAGGTATTTGATTTGTGACAGAGCAGACCGGATGGGGAGCAAGCAAAGATTTAGCTTTCTGTGTGTCAGATTTTGGGAGCACAGAGGTTGCTGAGCTGTCACACGGCTGGTTGGCAAAAAGTATTTTCTTTGTGTTTGAGTAAGTTTGGAGGACAGTTGAACCAAAGCAGATTAAATGGGTTTGCGATAGTAGGTGCTCAAGAGTCCTCAAGAACGAGCACAGCGCTCCCCTGATGGGGTCTTCAGATACCCAGGACAGTGTTACTAGAAGGACAAGTTGGAGAAAGCTCTTCAGTACAGGCAGGTCCCTGGAAGGCAGAGTCCAGGGCTATGCAGGATTAGAGACAGGGTAAGAGCTAGCTGGCAGGTCTAGGATTTCATTGAGACCTAGTGTTATAAGTGTTTGAAGGGGCTGGGAAGATAGCTCCAAGGCACAAGTGCCTGCTAGGCAAGTGCAAGGTTGTGAGTTTGAACCCCAGTCCTGCAAAAAAAAAAAAAAAAAAAAAAGGGTTTGAAGACAAAAATCTTCATACTGATTTTGTTTCTAAGGGACCTCTAAATGCCTACTCTGTGTGACCTTAATGTTATAGGATCCTTCTTAATCTTTGTCATTTAGCTTCAGATTCTGCCTTGTAGCATTTAAAATTTCCTGTGCTGTGCACAAAAATAGTCTTTTCTTTAACAAGTCATTTAAACAGAAAGCTTTTATTTTTATAATCGCCATTACTATTCATCTGTTATCACCTGTCTGTTTCCAGGAGAACAGGAAGCTCTTTAAAGCCAGTCCTTCTCTGGATGCTTGGAAAATTTATGTAGAATTCATCGACGATATTGTGGTGGAAGGCTTTTTCCAGGCTATCATGCATGACTTAGACTTCTTTCTGATGAATACAGAGAAGCAATCGAAGCCTGCACCATTTCTGCAAGCCCAAATGATTTTGATGCCACCTGAGATTGTGTTTAAGCCTCCCTTAGACAGAGAGGCAGGAGATGGTGTCTATGATCTGGTGGAAGAGATGCTGTGCAGCAGTTTCAGAATGTCTGCCCAGGTGAAGCGAGTAGCAGCACACCTGGAGATGGCAAATTACCAGGTATATTTTGGTGAAAGACACTGGCTCTTATGATGATGACTCATTAATCTGTGGTAATGGGAAACTCAAAGAAATAAGTTGCTGAAAGCAACATGATGTTTTAATTTTGCCAGTCACTCTCTTTTTGAAGAACTGCCTTAGTTAATGTTAGGTTGCCCAAATTGTTAACACAAATTTACTTTGAATAAGTAAATTTGTTTTCTTGCCCTTCAGAATGATATGGATACCATGCTAGGCCTGGCAGAGGCCAGGCAGGAGATAATGAACAGAGTGGGTGATGCCATCAACAAAGTCTTGGACTTCAGAAATTCCTTGGATACTTATGCTTACCTCTGGGTAGACGACCGGGCAGAGTTCCTAAAGCATTTTCTCCTGTATGGTCATACTACGTCATCTGAGGAAATGGACGCTCATGCTAATGAGGACATTCAGGAACAGCCACCAACGCTTGAACAGTTTAAGGAACAGGCAAGGAAAAACCCTCACCACTTGATGTCATTGGCTTTTCATTGCACTGTTACAGTTACTTTCATTTTCTAATCTGTAGATCGACATTTATGAAGCTTTGTATATTCAGATGAGCCAGTTGCATGACTTCAGAGTCTTTAATAGTTGGTTCAAGGTGGACATGAAACACTTCAAAGTGACCTTGCTAAATGTGATTAAGAAATGGAGCTGGATGTTTCAGGAACATCTTTTGAGATTTGTCATTGACAGGTACCTTTTGTACGTTGGTATTTGAAGTTTTACTGACTTTTGTTAAGTGTCAGCTGGGTTTTAACTGAGAGACTAAGTAACATTAATACTGCAGATTTCATAATAGAGCTAGTACCCTGTGTTTCATTGGGTTCACAGTGAAAACAAAATTCAACGCATCTGCTAAATCTCATAATGAACTTTGTGTGCCTGTGTACATCTATTTTAATAGTCTGAATGAGCTGCAGGAATTTATGAAGGACACAGATACAGGACTTCAGAGAAAACTGAGTGAAGGAGACCACGATGGTTTAGTTGACATCATGGAACATCTACTGGCTGTAAGAAGCCGACAAAGAGCCACTGATGAACTCTTTGAACCTCTGAAGGAAACCATCACACTCCTGGAGAGCTACGGCCAGAAGATGCCTGAGCAGGTCTACATTCAGCTGGAGGTAGGTAGAGGACCACAGACGGAGCACTCTTAGGACAGCTGTGTAACCATCTGTACTGCAGAATTCAAGTTTTCACTTTATAGGTTAAGAAGAGTAAATTTTAAAATTACACTTTGGGGCTGGGGAGATAGCTTAGTGGTCTAAGTGCCTGCCTGGCAAGCACAAGGACCCAAGTTCAATCCCTGGTCCCATGTACTGTGCCGGCCCTGGAACTGCTGGCCCTGAAACCCAAAACTGGGGCATGGTGGTGTGCACCTATAATCCCAGAGCTGGGGAGGCCGAGACAGGAGGATCACTACAAGTCTAAGCTGCATGGTGGGACCCTATACCAAATAAATAGGTAGATTTTTTAAAAATTACACTTTTTCAGGGTCACACAGGTAGCAAAGCCAGTGAACGCTCAACTCTAGATGTTTTATAACAAAATAATCACTCCTACCCACTGTGTTTTCCTGCCTTGCTGGCAGGTATTGAGGCTGTAGGAAGTCTTCAGATACTCTGCTCAGCCTGTTTTACCGTGATTTTCTCCCATGGGGAGTTTCAGTGCTCTTTTCCATTCAGAATTGCCTGGCCTTGGAAATATTTCTTGGGTGTGTTAGTAAATAATAATAATAATAATAATTAATAATAATAATAATAATAATAATAATAATTAGATGAAGCCTGACTTGGATACAGAAATCACTATCTCCCAAAGAGATTTCTGTGCTATCATCTTGTTTTCTGTGTACTGTTTGGTGGCTGCCATATGCCAGGGGATGGACAAAGTCTTAAGTTGTGCCTGAGATCGTGAGTGAGGATCTCCCCACTGAGCTGTATTCCCGAGCTGGACTGAGGTTCTGTAGATGGTATTGTGTATGTGTGGACTCCCAGGCTGGCCTTACATTCCCCTTGTAGACATGAGAACAGTGGACACATTAACCAGAACTGTCATGGGATTCCAGTTTAGTGGACAGAGTCCAGAATTGGAATACAGACTGGTTTTCAGGTACTGTGCAAATCCGTCTCGTCTGCTTAGCACAGATAATGTCTTAGACCATGCTTCCTGCTCAATAAAATATTTCTCAGGATTCATTAAAAATGTTTTTGTTTATACTAGTTCTCTCAAAGTTTTCACTGTTCTTTTATTCAGATGAAATTTATAAAAGTAACATTTTAAGTTGTACAAATCAGCATTAGGTTTACTGAATTTACAGTGTTTTACAGGGACTACTTCTATTTAGTTGCAAAAAATGTCCTAATTCTAAAAAGAAAGCCAGTTCCATTTAGTTGTCAGAAACCCCACTTTCTTCTCCCTGCCCAGCCATTCCTTGCCCTCTAACCTGTAGTAATTGCCTATCTTTGTCTGCGTCTGATTTCCTTATTCCTGATATTATTTTAGGAATGGAATTGTACAATATGTAGCACCTTGTATGTTTAACCTGTTTCACTTGACTTACATTATGTGTTCAGAGTCCATTCACTTCTATTAATACTTCATGCCTGAATAATAGACCATTGTGTACTTACACTGGAATTTGCTTACCCATTTATCTGTTGATGGACATTTGGGTGATTTCCATCTTTTTTTCTGTTGTGAATAGTATGGCCGTGAGCACTGATGTATTAGTATTTGTTGGAATTCTGTTTACCTCAGGTTATATGGAATGGAATTGAATTACTGAGCCCTGTAGTACTTCTGTATTTTTCGAGGTATTGCCACTCTGGTTTTCCCAGTGATTGTTCACTTTTAATCCCTCATTTTGTGTTGTGAGGCTTAAATGCAATATGTGTTTGTGACTCTAAAGACTATTAAAGGTTACTATGAATAAATTGCTAAATTCTAGTTAAGAACTGTATAGAAGTGGTCCTAGGGCTGACAATAGCATTGAGACAATAGTAGTGAGGTGCCTGGAATGGTCAGAAACATAGATGAACAGGTGACACACCGTAGCCACCAAGCACCAGCCATAAGCAGTTCTTCTCTAAGGACAGGTTTGGATGTTCTTCCAGTTAGAGTGTGCGCCTTGTCTCAGTCATGTTCCTCTTGCTGGCACTCCATCTTGATGCCCACAGCTTGAAGGAGAAGAGTTTAATTTGGTTCCAGTTTTTAGAGGATTTGGGCCAAGTCTGCTGGCTCAAGGGCAGGACGGGTCTGGTGCAGGCAGGCAGAGAGGGAGCACAAGAGGGACGTACACCAGTCCAAGGCCGTGCTGCCACCCATCTGCCACTTCTGAGCAGATCCGGCCTCAGCACACGCAGCCATGGCCTGCCTCTGTCCACACACCTTCCTAAAGCTCACCTCTGAGTGCTGGGCTTTGGGAAGGCATCTTAGATGTAGGCCATAAAGGACTCTGAAATAGAGAGAAGCCAATCAAGTCATCAATAGTTGATGAGGGGAGGATTTTAACCATGGCTTCCAGAATTTATATTACAAAAGTCTGGTTCACTCTTTCTGGTTCTGGTGGTAAAAACTTACTAGAGTTTTTAGTACTGGAAAGTAGGACATGTATATTACTATGCAGGCTATTTGGGAAGGCAAAAAATAAAGATTCAAGTTGCACACAAGGGCTAACAGGATGCTAATTTCATTTTAAAGAAACGTGTGATAGTTACTGTCTTTCTCCATTATTATGTGATATCATTTTCCAAGTTCTTTTCTGTATTCTATGCTTAAAAAGATCCCTTAGAAGTGGCTGTAGTCCTCAGAATCCAAGGATTACTTTCTGGAATTCAAGAAAATTTACCAGTAAGTGGGTTACTTCTGGGTGCAGCATCTTTTCGCTCCTATAGTATTTCTTAAAGGAATTAATCTAATAGTTTTTTAATTTTAAAGAGAAAACAGCAAAATAATGCAAAAGTTTAAATTCAGTTTTTACTTCTCACCTCAGCCATGGTAATACTTTCTTAATTTATTATATTCTTCCTTGGCCCTATCTGCAGTCCACCCTGGTGTGTTTGGAGCTCTAATTTACAGGTTTAAAGTCCTTCCCTGCTCAGAAACCTTCCTTGACTACCACGAGCTTTGTGGCTATTTCACCATCCCTAAGTGTCCACACTGTCACTTCACTCTGTGGAGAAGTAGCCACATCTGAAAAGACTTGGTGTTGATCTGTTAAACCATTCATTCCTTTGAGCCTTAGATTCAATATGATCTCTTTGAGAGGGTGGTATCAGTTAGGTAGACCTTGGTGATCATCTGACCTTTTGATTTTCAAGGCAACTTATTTTTGTCAAGTGAAAGTCTGTTTGGGAATCTCTGCACATAAAACAGGTCTGCTGTATTTGAAGACATGGCTTCTCCCTGGCTTCCTAACTGGGGCCTCTGAAAGGGTTCCATATAATA
>PVJA010015000.1:0-46309 GCA_004027025.1 Myocastor coypus
CCCTCGTCTTCCTGCTCCCTCTCCTTCTACCCCCTCCCCCTTTCTCCTCTGCCCACCCCCGTACCCCATCTCTCTCTGCTCTTCTTCCTCCAACACTCAGTCAATGTCCATTCTCATCAAGATCCTGATAGATGGGTCCAGGGCCAGTGCCTGAGCTGCTCTGCCCAAGACAGAGAAGGCCGGCTGTAGGGGACGTGGGCCAAGGTCCGGCTGTACCCCCAGTGACATGTAATGACCCTCACAGTGCAGTCCAGTTGGCAGGGACTGAGCTGGTGCCAGGGCCCCACACTTCGGAAGCCATCTAGTTCCTGGTATTTGCAACTTGTTTCACAAATGAGTCTAGAATTACATAGCTGGAGATTTATTGAGAGAAACATCATAATGAGAAAGCCCTGGGGTGGGGTGCTCCTTGGGCGTCCATGGGAGGACCCTGTGTAAGGACTGGGGCTCTGGACATGACAGCACCACACCTGGGGACCACACCTGCCCCATTCACATCTGCTCTGTGACCCCTCTTGGCTGCCATCTTTGGAGCTCCAAGCACTTCCTTTGGCTATTTCAGGCCTGGTTATCCTTTCCTTGTAGAAATATAGTACATAAAAAGTCCTTTAGAACCTACATTTCTTGATTTAATACAAAGAATGCAGTTTTCTATTTTTTAAGTATTTTTTTTTTCTTGTTTCAGAACTTTTGTGGTTTTATTTATTTTTATGGCTGGCTTAGCCTGCCCTAAGGGCAGGGCTGGTGCAGCATGTGGTGCTGGGAATCAAACCGCGGTCCCTGCAGCCACCCAAGAATTCCTAAGCAGGCACTTTAGACCACTGAGCCATCCTGCCGGGCCCCAGTTTCCTATTTAAAAAACAAATTTCAGTGCAAAGTCATGAGAACTATGTTCTGGGAGGACCTATAAATGTGCCCTGAATCGTTCTCAGCTCCAGAAGGAGGTGATGCAGGTGGACATCCTGCCCTCCGGCCCAGCTCCTAGCCTCTCTGGGGCTGGCGTGGGGCAGGCTGTGTGCAGAGCCCCGCTTTCCGACTCTGCGGAATCTGCTAGAAGAGACGCTGTTGCCTCCTGCACCTGTAGTGCGTGAGGGATGTTCACAACTTCAGTGGCACGCCCTGCCAGGCAAGGAGGGGCAACGCTTTGCCCTGGGTGGCTGTGAATGTGTTCTGGGCTGTGGACACCCAGGCCACACCCCCTGCTGGCCCTGTCCTTCATTCCTTTGTCCTTTCTGATGAGGGCACCCTGAGGTCACTTGGCAGCATTCCTAAGCTCCTACTCTGTGCACGTCACTAGTGTCCTGGGCGGACAACCCACATCTCGGTTGTATATTCTTCACACTCCAGAAAGAACGTGTCGCACCTTCCACACCGTTTGCTGGATTCATCTGAATGTATCTAGAGCTACTTCACTCTAGCATAGTGGAGACAGAGATCTGGGATACCAGCTGCCCAGCCTAGAACATAAGCTACTGCACCTGACAGTGCCCCTCAGCCTGCCACCGCTGGACACAGTACTTGACATCCACAGTGTGAAGGAGGAGCAGCTCAGTGGGGTTCCCGGTACGGGGGGATTCAGCCCACCGGTCCCAGGCAGAAACATCATGGCAGAAGGAAGCTGGAGGAGCCCCGGCACTCAGATCATGTGGCCGGGAAGCAGAGCAGAAAACAGGGCTAGAGAGGAAGGGACAGGTGCCAGGCACAGCCCGAGGCTCCAGCTTCCGTAACCCACCCAGATGTGGCCTTCCCACCCCAGGGGGCCACAAAGCCCAGCATGTTGGCTCTCCGCCCCAACTGCTGCTGCTGGGAATGCCACACCCCTTAGCCTGCACACGCTGTGCAGGTGGACTGCAGAGTCCCTACAGACACACGTGGCTGCTCACGTTCCTCAGCTGCGGGACACCTTGGTGAAAAAAACAGAAATGGCCTGAACATCTTGGCTTCCTGACTGCGACCCACTGTGCACCCTCTGTGCAGTCCCTTTTCCTTGGGCTGGCTTTAGAAATAGAAAATCATTTCAGTAAGGAATTGAAAGTCAGGAATCGTTTTACCATAAAGACGAAAATACCGAAATCAAGAGAGAAGGGAGACGCACTTACACAACTGGACATGCAGTTGTGTTAACACATCTAACAATTTAAATATGAGTGGTAAAATGAGAGAAATTAATAGCTTAAATTTTGCTGAGGAACTAAAATCTCCTTTGTGGTCCAGAACCTGGGAAAATCCTACGGACAGGCTTCTCTCCTCCATTGTTCTACGAAGGGCCCAGATTAACAGCCTCTGGGGATCGCAGAAGTATGTCTCCATTGTACTTGGAATGCTTATAGGTATGGCTTTAATTGACTTAATCCAGGAAACTGAAACAGAACAGGAGTGCTTTCTGACCCGGCCCCCAGCCCACCTGGTCTCCACATGGACGGCTGTGCCCACGCAAGCCTCTAGGCTCCTGTCCTGGGTGTCGGGGCATGGAAGCCGTCGCACTGTGGAGACCTGGAGGGGGCTCTGCGCCCCACCTCACAGTCCACTTGGACATAAAGAGGGCCAGGGTCTGAGTGGCGCTGGCTTTCCAGAATACAGGGGCCCCAGCAGTTGCAGGGTGCCCGGGCCTCTTCCCAAGGCCGGTGAGTAGCATGGACAGGTGCTCGCTGGGTGCCTTCTCTGTCCTCTCTGATATCAGCAAGGAGAAAGATCCACGGGGCCTGGCAGAGAGGTTTCCAGCTGACCAGAGCGAGGGAAGTGGCCAAAAGAGAAATGCTGAGATAAAAACGCAGACGGTCACCCGGCCAAGCCCAGTCTGCGTGGTGTTGGACATCTGGGTCAATTAAACTACTTAATGAAAACATTGAGCTGGATCCACTGTAATGTGCGGTGGCCGTGAGGCTGTCCTTCGGGCCACACAGCCTGGTAGCATCAACAAGCCACGTGAGCAGCCACCTTCTCCAGGACTCCCCCCTCACAGTGTCACAGCTGCCTTCATCTGGGTTTGCAGGACAAAGCTGCCCAGCGACACGTTTCTTGGACGGCGTCCTCTGCCTGTGGTGCACATGGACAAAACAGAAATTCAGAGGCACGCGCCCTGTGTGGCACCTTCTGCCATGGCAGCCCCTGCGCTGACCACGCTGCACCTCATGCCAGCCTCAGAAGACCTTTCAGAAATGCCAGCCATAGCCAGGGTGGGTTCTCAGCCCAGAACCACCCATTTCCACGTCTTAGGGTGCTCCTTTGGAAACAAGCCCTTTGAACAGTCTAATAATAACAGGACGATATTTATACATTAAACTAATCAGAATTGAAAAGCGGAATCAGCATTCCTGAGCTGCTGGGCCCGGTCCCTCGGCCCTGTGGGATCCACACCTGCGAAGGAAGCAGGTCCTGATGGTTTGTGGGAGAGCTGAGCTTAACGTCAAAGCCACACTTCTTAGAACATAAAACTGAGTTTTTACAAGTTCCTCAAAGAGAGCAAATCCCACCAGGCACCAAAACAAGTGCTGGAAAGTCTGCCCTTGGCCCCCGTGCTCCTGGTCTGTCTAACTCGGGTGAGGCCGCACAGGAAGGAGCTCCACGGGTCAGGCTTTGACTTGAATTTAACTTTTTCTCTGACGTTCACCTCCCTGTCCACCTGCTGCCCTGGCTCCTGAGGCCAGGAAGGCTTACGCTATGAAATCCATAGAGAAACAGAGCCAGGCAGGGCTGGAGGTAATTTTATCATCATCATCAAACATAAGCCATGGACTTTTTCCTAAAGAACCACAAAACTCCAATGGTTCCAATATCCAGGGGTGTTTCCAAGCATTCTTAATTGATTCCCCACAGGCAAGCCGTACCTTTGCACGTGTTAAACAGTGACAGAGGTCAATTAACTGTGTGAGGAAAACTAATTCCTTCGAGTCTTCAGTCTGCTGCTGCCGGGAGCAGCGCGTCTGGCGCCTTGGGAGCCGAAGGAGGAAGAGAAGCTCAGTCACTGCTGCTGCCCCAAGACGCCCACCCGCAGCCATTAGCGTCGGCCCTTCAGAAAGAAACACAAGAGTGGGGAGGGCACATCGAGAAGCGGCTGCTTTCTGGCACAGTCTCTGAGGCAGGGCACCCTTCTGAGGTGCTTTTAAGTGGGAACACTGTGCATTTGAGCCATGGACGCTGCTCGCTGGAGAAACGCGCGAGGCCGCCACTGGTGCACAGAGTGAGCCAACTCAGCAACCCAACGTGGTCACAGCCACTGTGTGACCAGCCACAAACGTGGGCACGACGTGGCTTCCCACGGGCCAGTCCTGCTGCCCCTGTGCCCCACAGATGGGCACTGGGCTGTCACATGCCAGCCGCCCTGAGTTATGGGACCTGTCGCCTGGTCACGTGTCTGGCGAGTGCACACTATGAGGATATGTTGTTGACCAATTTTCACTCACACGACCTGCCTGGACTCAGGGGTTCTGATTCTAGATTGGGGCCCTTTGTGCGCTTAGATTTTACTACTTTTTAAATTAGCACTTATTTATGACCTTTGCTACTATGGACAAACAAGCCCTGTCAGAATGGCCTGTGAGACATAGCTGCGCTGTACTCTACACAGCGTTAGAGAGTGACAAGGACATCTAACGGTGGCATCTTCTCTCCAGCCTAGTCTGTTTGTAAAATATGCATTGTACATGCAATGAGGAACAGAAGTGATCCCTTTTAAAGTGCTAAGGCGCAGAACATGCGAGTGCATTACTGGAGAGATGGAAACCTGCAGAGGGAGTGTGGAGACGCCGGTCTGCGTGTGCTCTGATGGGCGTCTGAGTGGGCAGCAGCCTCGCTGGGCTCCTCTGAGGGCGGCTGCAACTTGGAAAGTAGCTGAAGGGAGAGGGGGGCGGAGTGGGAGCACAGTGGTGGGCCCAGGGCTTGAAGGTGCAGCCACAGAGGCCTGGACTGGCCTTGCAGTGCAGGGGGACCAGGGAAGAGCCCAGGTGGCCTCTGGTAGTAGATGTGGCCTTCTGGAAGCACTGCACCCTGGACAGGGGTGCAGCCATGCGGGTGGCTTTTGTACCCCAAAGTGATTCCTGGCTTAGACCATTTCTTCTGCCCCTGCCTTTTACCAAGAAGCCTGTAGCACAGCTAACACCGTTAAGACCCGACAGCCAGAGAGCACTCACTCTTACGTTACAGGCAAGAGTGGAGCTCAGGGACAGAGCCCTTGATCTTCAGAATGGCAAAAGAAAAAAAAAAAAAAAAAAAGAAGGGGAGCAGAGGGGAGGGGGGTTACAAGGTCTACAGCAAACAAATGTGGCATGAACGACAGCCTCCGTGCTCCATTTGAGCCAAAGCTCTGGAAAGCAGAGCTTTTGTCTGTGTTATCTGATAACTTCATTCTGAACGAAGCAAAATGAGAAATACTGATGTGCACGGTGAGCAGCCAGGTGAGAAGCACAGGCCTGCAGCGGCTTTCTGCAGAAGAAGAGGGCAGTGGAGCGGCATGGGGCATCCCTGGTGGCCTCGGAGACCCACTTCCAGGGCGGCCCCTGGGAGGCTCTGGGTGCCCGCTACCTCTCTGAAAAGCCAGGTGCTGCTGGCATCTGTCTCGGGGCCCAGGTCCTCACAGCCAGGGGGCTCCTTGGCAAAGTGCCCAGCCCCACTCCAGATTTTGTCACTCAGAATGTGCCAGCTTGCCCTGTCACCCATATCTCCCACCATCTGGATCCCAGTGACACAGCCCCTCCACAGTGTTCCCGAGCCACCAGCTGCCCTCGCCGGCCCCGGATTTTGAGAGCTTTTGTTCGAAGGGAGCTTGCAGCACCCAGCAAAGTCTCCACGGGACGCAGAGGCCACCAGGAGGGTGAAGTGGAGCTGATAGCTCCCCGTGCTGAGAGGCGCTAACCTTACAGATAAGTCCTCCTGGCTCTTGACCATTAGAAATGTGTCCGCGAAGCCGCCGGGGTTCCCACTGGCCCTTTCCTTCCATTCCTCGCATTTTTTTTTTCATTCCTCACATTTGCATGGGTTACTCATAAATGCAGATCTTTGGGGCGATTTGTCAACCACTCGGGTGTCAACCTGTGAAAAGGGACCGCTGGGCCCGGGCCCCACTTGTTCTCAGCAAGTGGAGCAGGTGGCCGTGGTTAGGTGATAGAGGGGCCTGAGAGGCCTGGCCCGGGGAGGCCCCAACAGTGAGAGCCTGCGCCTGACACAGCCCCCGCCCAAAGCCTGCTGCTTCCTGGGTGCAGGCCGCGCTCCCCAGCCGAGGGCTCAGGGCTCCACAGCAACTCAGGCCATCAGCTCAGGCCCTGTCTCTGGAGGAACAGGGCTGTGCCTGCACATAGGCTGAGAAGCCCCGCCGGCCATCCCTGAGGGGTGCCCGTGTCCCCACGCAGCATCGGAGGCCGTCTCTCTCTTCGCATAGGCTTTGTGACGTGGAGAACCGAGGGCTTCATCTTCCTCAGAGCCCTGTGAGGCTGCACTGACGCTATAGCAGCAGGGACTTTGCGTGGTTTTCTAACTTACACAGCGCCGTATCTTGATGAGCAGTCCTGTGTCTTCACAACCTTGATAAACTCAGTTTTACATGATTACACCTTCAGGTTGAAACATTTCATTTCACCATTTCCCCGAAGGGGCACCGAATGAACCATTTCCTGTTTTTAATCTCAGAGCACTCTATTTCCTCCCGGTCTGCTTTCCCAGCAGCAGGTCCCTGGAAGCCACCGCCCGAGTCCTTTGGCCCCCCACCCGAGCTCCCTGCACCTGGTGACCAGTTGCAACTCCTCCTGCAGGATCTTTGCAACAAGAAATGCAGGATCAGGGTGCAAAGCTCAAGGTCCCGCCGGCCCTGACGCCGCCAGGTCAGCCCTTCCTGGTGCCACATGCCCTGGAACTGGACAGTGGCACAGTGACAAGTCTGATAGGAGCTTCTCTCGCACTTGGCCAGCATCTGCTGAACCCAGCAGCCTGGGGCAGGAGACACTGGGGACCCAGGCTTCCAGACCCCTGGGGCCTACTCCCCATGGCTGCTGGGACTTTCTACCTCCTTTGGATGCAGATCCCCTGCCCGGGGACACCTTTTGCCTCGAGATTCTTTGAACACTTGATGGGGGTGAGACAGGGCCTGCCAGACAAGGGCTCCCCAAAGGTCCTGGCCACTTTCCCACTTAACTGAAGTGCAGTGTGGACAAAGCAGAGAGGCCACTGGTGGGTGACACCTTCTATGCCGCACTGATTTGCTCACCGCTGCTTCTCTGGAGATGCTTTATTTACCCTCTTGTGGGTGGTGCTGGGGATGGAGCCTAGGAAACAGGCTGGGCATGCTCTGCCCCAGCCACGCCCTGCCTTCCACGTCCACCCACCCACCCCAGCGACGTCCTCTCTCTCCTGTGCAGCAGGGCGACAGGTTGAAGGTGGCCCGTGGCAGCCTGTATTCCAGGTGTGCGGCCTTCCTGGGGCCGGAAGGTGTGCTTGGCTGTGCTAATCCACAGCTTCTGAATTTCTGGATGGGAAAATCCGTAAGCAGGGGCCAGCGAGGGCCCCAGCCGTGGGCCCGCCTGTTGAACGGGTAGCGCGCCCTTGCTGCTCTGAGTCGCAGCTTGTTAGAGTGCTGAGACCCATCAACAAGAACCGCTCAGCTGACGTTCGCCCTGCGCAGGAGCAGTGAGCGCGAGGGCGGCTGGGAACTCGCCCGTGAGTCGGGACCGAACTTCGGGTTTCTGCTTCTGTGCTGCTTGGTTGGTGCGGAGCTCCACTCTGCTTTCCTGCCCGCCCAGCCCCTGGCTCCTGGCAGTGCTGCCGAGGCGTGGGGCTCCCCAGGCAGGGTGAGGTCAGGCTGAGGGCATGAGCACGGACTCCTCAGCCCTGAGTGTGGTCTGAGCTTCCGCCCCCAAATCCTGAAGTTCCACATGGAAGCCAGGCAGGAGCCACGTCCTTCTGTGACGTCCGGACACGCTTGTCCTTCTGTTTGTTAGGAGCTTATTTTACTTCACCTGCTGCCCTGACCGTGGCTAGGACTAAGCTATACTGCCAAGGCCAAGGGTGGCACTTGTGGGCATCGCGTGCAGTGCGTGTGTTCTCTGCTTACACACGCCTAGAGTTCTACACACTTCGTGGTGGGAAAATGAGGCTGCTGCTGAGCGAGGCAGGGGCTCCCCGTGCCTCCTGCCCGAGTCGGTCTTCATGGCAGAATCTCTTCCGAGGTGGCTCAAGACATGATGCGAAGGGCTGGAGCCCCAGGACTGCGGAGCGCAGGTCCAGATGCGGCCCACAGCCGCACGGGATGCAGGGAGGGCAGCTGCCCATAACCCCGAGGGCAACTTGCAGGTCCACGTGTGCAAGATTTCAGGACATTCGCCTTTGAAAAGAAATGGAGAATGCCTCTGATCCCAGCACTCTGAGCAGCTGAGGCAGGAGGGTTGTGAGTTCAAGCCCAGCCTCCGCATCTTAATGAGTGAAGGAAACCCTGTTTTAAACTAGAAGTCATAGAAAGAATACAGGCTGAAGAGGCAGCTCAGAACAAAGGCCTTGGGTTCAGGTTCCCGCACTGCAGAAATGGAGAGACCAGTAAGAGAATAGAGAGGCTGGGGGGCAGGAAGAGAGGGGAGGCATGGGGAACAACAGCCAGGCCTTGCCCCCTCAGCCCCTCTGCAGCACCCTCGCTCACCTTCACCTCCTGCCGGGCTCCCACAGGTGGCTCTGCGGCCTCCGCGGCCTCTGTGGCCCATCTCTGTAGACGGGCACTGCACACCAGGGACACAGAAGCCCCGGGCTCCAGCCCACCCTCACCTTCGTCCAGCTTTAAGATTGGGTGCTCCGACATCAGGGAGTGGAGCCCCCACCAGTGTCCAGGGGTACAGGTGACACAGTGATCGGGTGACAGGCGATGCCACTAGTGAAGTGCACAGGATGCAGGTGAGGGCAGGTGTATGATGCAGGTGACAGGGAGGACACGTGGGTAACACAGAGAAAGAGGTCCAGGCCCCAAGAGTTAGGGATGCAGTAGGGGGGTGCCTCCGGGACAGGCCGTCGGCCAAGGGCCTGGTTAACACCGTTTAGTGCGTCGTGCTTGCTCGGAGAATTTTCTCCTGTACGCCTCTGAACGTGCTGGCATGTGCACGCTTAGTTACTGAGAGGTGTCACCGCCCTCTTGTGCGCTTCTCCCCATGAACACCACGTCTCCTCAGGCCTCAGCCTGCTTTCTGCAGGGCAGATCTGTTGTCTCCAATGGTCTCCTGGTGCCTGTCCCAACCTGCATGCTGGGACCAGCTGGGCCCAGACCAGGGTGAGTGGGGACCCAGAGACGGCATGGATCTATAGACTCACCTCAAACTGACTTCCGTGCGGGGCAAGGCCCCCACAGAGCCAGGAGTAGCTCACCCAGACAGTGCTCCTGGGGCACTGGGTGAGGACAGAAGGGCCATGGCGAAGGCCGGGGCTGTCTGCTCATCCCCGCCAGGACCGGCCTACGCTGCTTCTCCTGCTGTTCAGCGCCCAGGGTCCTGTGCTCCTGCCACACCCCAGGCCCAGCACCCGCTCTGCAGCCTCCAGGGCCCACTGCATCCCCAAGGCGCCGGCGGAGCCAGGGATTTGCTTGTCCTCTCTCTGGTCCTACATTTCTTCTCCAAGGACTAGTCTCCAACTCCAAGAACTGGCCAGCACCTGAGGCGATGCATCTCAGGGTGCATATGCAAACCCCGGGCAGGGGGCAGGATTCCCAGGAAGGGTTCCCCGAGCTGACCGGGTGCTTGCCACATGTACTGCAGTTTGTCTCGGCTGTGCGTGGGCTGTGGTGTTGTGCACGGTTGGCTCTGGGGAGACCTGGGGACGTGAGAATGCCCTGGTAGGAAGGACCGTGGGGAGGGGACACAGCAATGGCAGCCAGGAGGCCCAGGATGGCCAGGTCTCTACAGCAGAAAGTGGAGGCCCTAGATGCCAGTGCCTGCCTTCCGCAGGCGAACCCTAACCATGTCTCCTTTTGCAGTGAGAGACCCACAAGAGAGCTCTGAGGTGGGCATCTGCAGGGGGCCCGTGCATCTCCATGACTAGGAGAAGGGTGGAGGGCACCAGAGGGCCATCCTGTGTCCTTGCCCCCACCAGGGCTCCTCAGCCCCAGCTGGCTCACGTCGCACGCCTGTGAAAACATGAGATAAGGGTGTCTCTGTGCAGGCTCCAGGCTGCTCCGCGGGGGATGCCTGGACCTGAGGCTTGGCCAGTTATCTCTGCCACCAGAAAATGCCACTAACGGGTAGACTGGCTGCCGTGTGCTCCTTCCCAGGGCCCCTCCCCCTCTCCTGCTATGGCCAGCCCCTCACACTGTGTGCAGTCTCCTCTGAAGTGACCTGTGGGATTCTCTGGCACAGACTGTCATGGGTTAGCCCCGACTCTGTACACCCCAGAGCAAGGTGGTGGGGAGGCTGTTGGTACCGCCAGGCGGCTAGGGCTACAGCGCTTGAAGGCATCCACAGCTGGCTGGGCCCGGTGGCTGCGCTGCCGGAGCACGGGCTCAGCCTCAACTTTAACTTAGGAGCAAGAGCGACTGCATGGGTGTGCACGTGCCTGCGTGCGTGTGAGGTGTCTGCATTTGTGCGTCTGCGTGCAATGAAAGTAACTGTGACTGCATTTCTGTATGCAGAGGATGCCTGCGGAGGAATGCGCCTTGGTGTGCGCGAATGTACGTGTGTGCCTTTGCCTTTGTGGGTGCGCTTCTGCTTGTCCCTGTGCTCTGGCTCCGTCCATGTCTGTCCGTGTCTGTCCGTGTCTGTCCATGGACGTCGGGTCTCTCCTGTGTGAACGTATGTTCCCACCTGTGGTCTGTTTGCCTGTCCGCATGTGTGCATCTGTGCGTGTCCCTGCATATACCCAAGTCCCATGTCCCTGCGTTCTGTGTCCGTGTCCTGTATCACTGTTCCTATGTCCTGTGTCTGTGTCTCTGTACCCTATCTGTGACCCTATTCCTGTGTCCCTGTACTCTGTATCCCTGTATCCTATGTCTGTGGCCCTGTGTCCTGTGGCCCGGTGTCCTGTGGCCCTGTGTCCATGCCCCTATGTCCCATGCCCCATGTCTGTGGACCTACATCCTGTGTCCTTGTCCACCTGTGTCCTGTGTCTGCGTCCCCGTGTCCTGTATTGTCATGCACGGGTCCCTGTATCATGTCCTGCATCCCTGTACCCTGTGCGCATGTCCCGTGTGTCTGTCTGGCGTCTCTGTTCTGTCTGTGTCTGTGTCCCTGTGTCCTATGTCTGTGTCCACATGTCTCCGTGTTGTGCGTCTGTCCCTATCTGTGGTCCCTGTATCCCGTGTCTTTGTCCAGTGTTCCCGTGTCCCCCGTCCGCATCCCCGTGTCCCCTGTCCACATCCCCATGTTCCCTGTCCGCATCCCCGGGTCCTGAGTCCCTGCATCCTGTCTGTGTCCCTGTGTGTGCGCACACGCCCCGCCAGCCCCCGCAGCGGCGCGCCATTCCCGCGGCCACACTTCCCCCTTGGCTACTTCTCCATCACTCTCCGCTCGCGCTGTCGGTTGGGCCACGCTGGACGGCTTCCTCTTTCCCTACATTCCTATATTTCGCTATTTGCCTGCTTCCTCTTCTCAGGCTCTTACAATACAGCCTGGAGGATGTGGAAACCCAGTTACACTATGACACAGGCATGGTGTCACAATCTCTGGTGGCCCTGCCTCCCCACCCCAGGATGGTGCATCTGGATGAGGCAGGAGCGGGTGTGACAGGGACAATGCAGAAGTGGGCTGGATGGCCCTGGCCTCACCCTGCTGGCCACGGCCCATTGCTCACTGTGACCCCACGTGGGACAATCCCACGCTGCCTGTGGCAGGTGGGCTCAGCCCCCCGTGGTCCTGCTGCGTACAGAGCCCCCGGTGCCCCACTTCCTCTCTGCCACTTGGAAGTGTGGCCGGTGCCCTCTCTACCCAGCCCCTCAGCGCCACGCCATCCTGCATCCGTGGTTCCTCCCTGCTGGAGGAACTTCTCTTCATGCCTCCCATTTCAAATGCCACCTTCTGGGCCACCTCTGACCAGGACCACAGCCCGCCTCGGGGACAGGGGCTTGTCCCCATGCTCCCCTCTGGCCCCTAGGCGGCTGTGGGTATTGCCTGGGGGCCTCCTGTCTCTTCCCTCCCACTGAGAAATGGGCCGGGGGTAGCTTCCCCAGGGCCCCTCAGCATTAGAAAGGCAGCCCTGCGGGAGCAGCACTTGTGGCTGGAACCTCGGAGGGAATGTGCCGTCCTCTGCTCAGGGCTTCTAGGTACCTCACTGGGGAGCATGACTTAGATGGGTCCCTTTCCAGAAAGTTCCCAACCAAATGCTGTTGAGTCAGAAAAGGAGAAAGACAGGAACAGGGAAGAACGGCCTCTTCTGAGAAACACTCCCGCAGGGAAGGACAGGACTTTCTGAAACCCTGTAACCCTCAGCAGTGGCTACTGCCTGCTAAGGAAAAGATGACCTGGAAGACTTCCGGGAGGCGTGAAGGACCGAACCTCGCTGCGGCAGCTGCGCTGGCCAGACGCGCCCATACCCCACCCCACCCCCGCCCTCGACTCCAGCCCTAAGCCATCCAGGAATGGCTTCCCCCGGGGATGCGGCCCAGTGCCCTCTCCTGCCCCGCTCTGAGGCCAGTGCATGTGGCCTGCACAGTTGGCAGAGGAGCAGGCACCGCAGAGGTGGCTACAGCGGGAACCGAGCCGCACGGCCAGCTCACGCAGCCGGGGCTGCCGACACCCCAAGATCACTCAGCCCGGTGAACACTCGGGCTCCCCTTCCTAAAGGCAGACTGTGGCCACGGGTCCAAGGCCTGGGAGCTCCCGGCCTCCTGCAGTGCTGAGTCACCCTGAGCTTGGAATTCAGACAGGGCCCCGTTGGGTCCCACCCTCTGCGTGTCCCAGGGGAGATTACTTTATCTCAGGCCTCCCTGCGGCAGCTCCTGGGCTTCTGGAATCTCTGGGGCTGACTCTGGCCTGGCTGGGGACTGGAAGGAATGGCCGTGGGCGTGGCCACGACCTCTGCCTATGTCTCTCTGTGCCGCGCATCTGTTCCCTTCTGGGTCTGATTTTCTGGGGACTCGGTTCTCTTGCTGCGTGCTTCTGTACACAGTGCGCACGCTCACCACGGGGAGCTGCTGCACACGTCCGCTAGTCTGGTCACTATCCTTTTATGTCCCACTGTCCACCCACCCTCCATCTCTAGGCCCCTTCCCATGCAGGCAGGCACCCGTTTCCTGTCAGCCGACACTTACTCTCTCCCTTCGGTTATTTATAATTTGGTTTCTCACATAAGAAAAACCACGTAACACCCTCCCGTATCTTACTTTTCCTTTAGCATTACTTTCAAGGATATCCATGTTTCTATAAGCGACTGAGTGGACCCTTCTTCATGGCTGAGTAGTACTCCATGGCACAGCCCGCTCCTGTGATCTCATCCCTCTCTGGCGAGCTGGTGGCACACGTGCAGTGCCTGTCTCAAGGAGGCGGTTGGGGGAGAAGTTACTGTGGTTGCTTAAAGCTTTGAGGCTGGCATCCAGGCACAACCTGCTACCCCTGGGAAACACCAGACATCTGGACGTGACCCTCTGGCCCCGTGGTGCCTGACAGAGCCTTTCTGTCCTCATTGCCACGCCTTGCTCATTTTTGCTATCTTCCTGTTATTTGTTGGTTGAACGTCTTTTTCGTGAGCTTTCTTTTGCTGATCTTTTCTTTGCGGTTTTCTTAAGCCCAGGGCCTTTGTGCGGATCTGAATCTCTACCCCTTGTTATTTTCAAGTTGGGGACAGGGTCTCACCAAGCTGCCAAGTTGCCCAGGCTGGGCTGGACTGGAATTTGTGATCCTCCTGACTCAGCTTCCAGATAAAGCTAAAGCCTCAGGTGTCCCCCAGCGCGCCCCGCTTCTCCCATGGTAACTGCTACTGTTCACTCTTCTCATCTTCTCCTACTTCCCCTTAAATTACAGGACTTAGAAACGTCACTGAGATGCTTCTATATCCTGGCCATCTCAGAATTAGCATAGATGGTTTTTGTTTTCTGAAGCAGCAAAAAGTAGGATGATATGCTGTTCAGAGGCTCCCTGGAGCGTGCTCTTGGCCTGCCGAATGCGCCGTCCTGAGTGAAGGCACGCGGGTGGGACCCGAGGGCCAGGGAGCCTGTGACCACACTCGGGTGGTTCTGGTCTCATCTTGAACGAAGAGCCGCTGTCCTTGGAGCTGCTCTCTCTCCACTGCTACTCTGTGGAAGTCGTTGTTTATTTCCCCCTTCCTAAGCTGTAGGTTTATTAACAGGAGCTGTGTCTACGTGCATGTGTGTGTGCATACGTGTACGGGGGATAAAAGCCAGGGCCTTGCCCACACCAGAGAG
The DNA here is from genome assembly GCA_004027025.1 of Myocastor coypus. NCBI lineage: Eukaryota > Metazoa > Chordata > Mammalia > Rodentia > Myocastoridae > Myocastor > Myocastor coypus. The sequence continues at coordinate 14,309 of PVJA010015000.1, forward strand.
TGGGCCTCCCTTGTCCTTTGGCTGGAGCATTGCTGGCCTAAGGAGCTCACTGTACCATATTACCAAAATGGAGGTGAAGCCAGCTGTGGGCCCACATGCTCCTCTGGACCCCACCGCAGGGCAGAGCATGGCCCCGCAGAGGTGAGGGGCAGAGGAGCCTAGCACAGGTCTGGCCACAGCCAGGAAGGAGTGCTGGTACTTCCCAAGGCCCTGACCTCCAGGCCACCACACAGCACACGCCCTGCACTTGGCAAAGGTTAGCTGGGTGGAGCCAATACTGCAGGCCCTGCAGTCTTTATGGGCTGGTAGATAAGGTGCCCTCTGTCCGTGTCTTGCTCCTGAGTGGACTGCGTGGGCACCGTTCTCTTGGTAACCCACCCTGAGTCTCCACTGGGGACGTGGGAGGCTGCACTGGGGTAGCGGGAGCCCATGCTCACAGAGCCAGCGCCCCCACACCAGCACCATCCTCTGCCCTTGCAACTTGATGGCCACGCCTCACCTGGACGTCCAGGAACAGGGGACGCCAACATGTTTGTGACACAAGCCAGGGGACCAACAGGACACACTCCATGGAAAGCTGGTCCCCTGCATTCTCACTGCACAGAGGAGCTTTCTGAAAACGTCCACTCGTCCTTCTGTCATCTGAAAGCAACATCCCGCCCTGAGTGTGGTGCTGCAGGGACCACGACGGATGCTGCGGAGGCCGCAATGGACACAGCGTTGGTCACTGAGTCACTGAGTGACTCAGGGCCTCACTGAGGTCACTGAGGCCCAGTCTATGGCCACATGCTGGAGCAGGCAGTGTGGCAGGCATCACAGGGTCTCTCTTCTGGGGCTGGGAAGCAGAAGTGGGACTAGGCAGTGAGATTCCAGGGGGGTATCCTGTCCAGGACTCAGATGGCTCTGGGCGAGGACACACTCACACTCTGACAGAGGCTTAGCCAAAACGCAAGCACCTGTCAAGCCAGATGGGAGTCTGTACACTTGGCTGAGTGGGCATGGCTGTAGTGACCACCCTGCAGCCCAGGCACCCTTACACCAAGACCACCCCAGAATGGCTGAGACAGTGTGCATTTCTCGGGAGCCCAGCCAGGGCAGTGCCAGCGCCCCAGGCCAGCGTTAAGGTCCCTCACTGTGGACAGGGCTTTGTGCGCTCCTGGCACCGGTGCTGTGCCCCGCTACGGCTGTCTCAGGAGCGCTGGCTCCCTGTAGACAAGTGCTGCTCATCCTTCTGAGCTGAGCAGTCCTGAGGCTGTGGGGGCCACAGGAACAAGAGCTGTTCGCACTATAGAAAAAAGCGGCGTGAGAGCTACCTTCTGCGTTCTGTAAGTCTCCATCTTGTGGGGAGCCAAATGCTTAGGGCAAAGCCTAGCAGGCTGGTGAGAATGGCACTGGGCAAAGACCCGGCCTCTCGTCACAGGATCAGCAGTGAAAGCGTAGCCACGCCCTGCCGCGCTCTTCACAGCAGATGCTCTCGGGGGCCACGGAAAGCCTTCTGGCAACTCTGGCAGCCGTGGGCTTGCTCTTGAATGAGCCCCAACAGGACAAGCCTACATTTTCTTGTGTCGTCATCTTCCGATGGCAAGGCGTGCCGCGCGTTCTTCTGTGCTTGTTCCTTTACTCCTCAGTGTGCCCAGAAGCCCTCGGGCTGTTCTGTCCCTGTGCACGTACACAGCAGGCGCGGAGCTGCACTGCTGGGTGGGAGGGGCAAGCGAGGAAGCCGCTTCCCAGCCCCCACCCCACCCCACGGCCCACCCGGCTCTCACTGCACCTGTGTTTTCTGCTGTTCACCTACCGTAATGCCTCATCTTAACAAGGTCTTAATACTCACATTTGCGGGCCAGCAAGATGGTTCAGCAGTCCAAAACATCTGCTTAGGCAGCCGCAGGGACCGAGGTTTAATCCCCAGCACCACATGCTGCGCCAGCCGCACCGCTAGGGCAGGCTGAGCCAGCCATTAAATATATATATATATATACACTCACCTTTGCCTCTTCTCCCATTATCTCAGAGGCTGGATATGCCGTGACTCAAGAGCAGCTGGTGGGAACGTGTACACACAAGCCTGGCACTCAGTAAAGGCAGCAAAGGTTATGCGGCTGGCTCTACACTCTCCGCTGGCTTGGGGCTGTAACACACATCTACCTCTGGGTAGAGCAATTCCGCCTGTGCCTGACAAGATGCGCGGTGCTGGCATTACCCATGACATGGGGATCGTCAGGAGGAATGACAGATGAAATGTAAGGGGATTTTAGGAGGTCACTGAGCCAGTAACTCCGAGAAGCAGGCTTAAAAGCAGGTAACCCTCAGTTGCACCTGCCCACTGCCCCAGTATTTTGTTATGTTTTCATGGGGGAACAAGAGAACCTGCGTCAGCTAAGTTGGGAGGACACTGGTTCCGGCAAGGTTTGCTAAACACGTGCTGTATCACTTCAGAATCTTCTCTGCACGCTCCGCCGTCCGTCCAGTACGTTTAATTCAGCATCTGCTTGTGCACACGGCTGTCACTGAGATGTGACTCTGGAGGGAAAGCACGTCTGCATGTGTGCGTGTGCAGACTGACAGGTCTGAAGCAGCAGTCGGCACTGGGCTCGGCCCTGTGGAGCTCTAAGAGTACTTGGGAGGGTGACGCGCACGAGCGGGTAACTGCCAAGGAATAGCAGACTCTGGTGGCTATTCAGGGGTGCAGGAGGAAACAACAGTTTTTCCGGACCCAAAGCGTTTGGCAGCTTCCAGAAAATCTCTTTAAACTTCTCTATGACTACGCCGTCCACAAAGAGCATGAAAAGCTGTCCACCCGTGACACACCTCCCTCCCTAGCATGCCTGTGCCCTCTCCTGAGGTGCTCTGGCCAGGCTGAGACCTCAGGCTGGCATGCTGGAAGCGCCCTTCTAGCACTACAATGCTTGGGGTCACTGCCTCTAAGACACAGGACCCGGCACTGCATGCCCCTAGCCATCCTTCCAGTAGCACCAGTCCACGTGCTCACAGGCTGCAGCCCTGCTCACAGCGATTGCTATTCTGTGGCCCATGCGCAGCACAAGCAGTGGATTAGGGGTGAGCCGGTGGTTCTGAGCAGTGACACGTCTTCTTAATACGATGCTGTCTTTAAAGATCTTGCTGTGTCTTGAATGGTATTACAACCCACTTTCTTCTCTGCCTTCTTTATTGCAGCTGCATTTGGGGCTGATGGCTTTAGGGACTTTCATGCACTAATTCCCAAAGCTTTCTCTCGTAAGTATATGAAGCGCCACCCTTCACCCTCCACTGCCATCACGCCACCACCATGGCTGCATGCTTGCTTATCAACACCTCCGCACTTGGGGGAAACAGAGACAAACGCTGGCCACTCTGTGCACAGAGCACAGAGGCTTCTGCAGTGCGGAAGTGAGACGCAGGGGTCGGGTGCTGTGCATGCCAGGGCTGAGGGGTCACGGTGGCAGGTGGGCAGAAGGCTGCGGGCAGCACGGGGCTCCTCGCATCTCCTGCACTCCCAGGACGGTGACACAACAGGCACACTTTCTGCCACCAGTGAGAGGACCCAACAGGTTCTGAAAATAGTTTGACAATTCTGTGGGCCAACAGAAACATCGTCTCCTGCTGTTGCTCCGAGTGTTGATCTCAGGACTGAGGACAGATATCACACGCAGGGTCCCCACTGGCCATAGGCCAACAGCGCTTTCTTGGCTAGCCCTCACCTGTGACCAGGCCAGGCCTGCAGAGGTCAGAGGAGGAAAGCTTAGGGACCTTGATCGGTTGAGGCTGCAAAACCAAACACAGTTGTTCATTTCATTTTGCTTTCCTAGGTACTGAGATCTAATAAATGATACACAGATTTAGGCAACACCTATAAAGGAGTATTTTAAAGATATTAGAATGCTCTTGTTAAACACAGAGAACTGAGTATTAAAGCCCTAAAAACTAGAAAAGCCCTGAAGGGTCCATTTTAGAGCTTGAATTAGCAAAATCTCTAAAATTATAAAGCAATGCCAGAAAACACAGAATTGCAAAACTTGTCTCCAAAGCCTGCCGGGTCCTTTCACTGCTGGACTACTGCACCGGAAACACACGAGACCAGAGGGGGCCACAGCGCCGCCTGCCCTCGCCTGCCTGTGTGGTGATTCCGGCTGGGGGAGCCTCATTGCGTGGTGCTGGGAACCACTTCCAGGTGCTTACACATGCAGGGCTAGTGCTGTAACACAGAGCCACAGCCCAGCCTAACTTCCTTAGAAAGACGGCGACAGAAATGGGGGCTCAAATGCAGAGATATCAGTTACAAATGAAGCCCGGTTTCTGACTGCCCGGTTATCAAGAAGCTATTTGGTATTCAAATGATTTGCCGGTATGTTTGCTCACACCCTACACTACTTTTCTAGGATATGAAAGCTTAGGGAACTTTCACTATGAACATCTCCTACTCATACACCTTTGATTCAACTTTAAAGCAATAGCTTGTAGCATGTATGTGTGCATTTATACATGTTCGTATGTGTAAAATTGTGTGCACTGCTGACCATATGAAACTTACATGCTAGGACATGGGAACCATTAATTTTGAGGTAGACAATCACCTTGCCAAAAATCAGGTACTTCTGGACCAGGGAAATAACCCAGCGGCATAAGCACCTGTCTGGCAAGTGCAAGACCCTGAGCTCAATCCCCAGTTAAAAAAAAAAAAAAAAAAAAAAAAAGGCAAGAAAAAAAGAGTCAGGTACTTTAAAGAGCAAGACAGTACACTTAAGAACACATTTTCATTAAATCTGAGGAAGGCTTAGGCCAACCGTATTATACTGTGCTATCCAAGTATACCTTTTGGTGGAAACCAGATGTAAAACTGGTTGCACAGAAGACAGATGATATTGAGAGCTTTTAGATGAGATGGATTTATATTTCGATATACTTTTTTTCTATGTATCTATACATGTGTGCTCAGAAGGTATCTCTCTCCCTTTTTCCCCCAGTATTCTCAAATTATGACTATTTCCCCACAAGTGGGCAGGTAATCTTGATGTCCACACCTAACAGCAACTAAACTGTCCTGGGTCAACACTGCCCCCTGGTGGTCCTGACAAGAAATGTCCTTCATGGCCCTGGACACTCCTTAAAACTAATTTAACCTCTATAATCATCTTTATTCCAGTTTGTGTCCTCAGATACCTAAGGAAAAGTATCTATCATTACAGCTCATTCTTTTACACAGACTTGTCTTCTCAGGTATCTTTAGCTGGCCTCCTGTCTCTTTGACTTACTTCATTTAAAGGCCAACAACATCAAATCAGAATATTTATAATAATGCACCTTGACAGACTGGAAACTACTCTTTAAATATGTTACGTTATAATAAATAGATCTACTGACCTTTAAAATGCTTAAACATTTCATAACTCTTTTTAGAGGCAATACAAATGTGTGTGTGTATATATATATATATATTCAAATTTTCACTAAATTACCATAGTAAATTTCAAGATATGTCTTCAAAAATGTATTCCACTTGGGTTTACTTAGCACTCATTGGTGTTGTTCGTAAGGGCTTTTCTTTATTTTTATTTATTCTTTTTTAAATTTTTAAGGAAGGGTCTACAGGGTGTTCAGGGTCTCACTACTAGATCAGACTCATAGTGATCCATCCGCCTATTCACAGCCTCCCAGAGCTGCTATTTCAGGCACACACCACCACTCCCAGTCTCAACTGCCATCTCAGTGCACCCCAGGGGCGGGGCTGGCACCACAGGTGTGGGGATTAAAGCTCCCACCCCTGCACCTGTTTGCAGGTGCCTTAATCCACTGAGCTATTTGGCTGGCTCCATAAAGGTATTTCTGTCTCCCATTTTTTATTTAAAATATTGAACATTTTGACCTCACATGGCCCAAAGTCACACTGATGATTTCAGAATCTGTTTTCAATAGAAAATAATGTGACCTGGGTACCAAAAACTGCTTTTCCAGTAAAGACGAAGCCAGGCTCTAAAAAGGAGATGAAGAGGGAACATGAACCATCCGGAAGCGGCACGTGCCAGTGTGCATTAGACACACTTAATTATTCACAAGTGTGGACGGTGCCTGGCAGCCAGTCGCAGCCTCCTGGTTCCAGCTGGCCTCTGGGTCCTCGGATTCTCCCGATTCTCTCACTCTGAACTTGGCTGAATGCTCCAGGCAAGCTTCTTCCAGGCCCACCTGGACTACTCATGGGCTACCGGCCACAGAGGGACTCCTAACATACGCGACAGTAAGACCACCGTTGTTCAGGATTTTCAGTAGCATCTGGGAAGGAGCAGTTGCTAACTAAGGCCTTCAAAACACCCACCTCAGTATGAACTGTGGGGCTGAGCGGCAAGACTGGGCCCCTGCCCATTAGCTCGCACTCAGTGAGGGAGCGTGGTGCAGGCCGGAGCCCGGCCAGGAGAAGGGAGTGCGCCCGCTGGTCGCCATTCGCTTCTCTACTCATCAGTCCGGTCCAGCACCTGCTTGTCTCCTCGGTGCTCTAGGTGACCGGGTAGGAGGGGTTAGAAAATATTACAAGTCTCTTCTCTGTACCCAAGGAAGTGCTGGCAACTTCACCCCTGAGTGCTTCTAGGTGGAGCAAAGGTAGCACTTTGAGAGGCACCCTCTGGGCACACAGAAACCTCTTGCTGTCATCTCTGTAGCCAGTACCCATCTACTTCCGTCACCTATGACAGGAGGGCCCCCGCCCCCTGCTCAGGGGGAGCCCAAGCTGCGGAGGCTGGTGCACCCCTGCTGACAGCACCTGCCCCTTCTTAGACACCATGGACCTTGCAGGTCTCAGCAGGGCCCAGAATGTGCCTCCGCCATGCTAGCAAGTGTCCGGCCTTCAGCCTTGGTAGCTGGCCTGAAGGCCCGTGCAGAAGCACATGCCACTCCTGCGGATGCAGAGCCTTCTGGCGTGCCTTCATATTTCACAGTCCCTTCCCCTTGGGCACAGCCATCTAAGGACGCTGGGTCCCTGTCCTCCTAGAAATGTAGAACACAGCACCTTTCACTTTCTCTCCTGAACCTTACCTCCTCCTGATGAGAACTCCCACCGCTGCCCTTTAGGCCTGCGTGGGGGACGTCCACCCGTGCACGCACTGTGGTGGAGTGATCACACACAGGCCACATCTCGGCCGTGTCTGTTCCCCGTTTCCCCTTTCCCTTCTCTTCCTTCTGCACATCCACCCCCTCTGTACAGAGCCCACCCCTGTCTGCCTCTTCACTTTGTTCTTTATACTTTGGGTCTCTCGTATGAGCAACGACATGACACGGAAGCCCGTGGCTCACTTGGCTCACTGGCGGCCTCATGCTCTGTCTGTTTTCCTGCAGACGACTCCAGTGCACCCTTCTTAATGGCAGAGTAGTGCTCCACCACGCACAGGCTCATCAGCTGATAGCCATCTAAGTGGCTCTGAGATTTAGCTACCGTGAATGGTGGTGGTACACACGCGGACACGCATGGATTGCTGCAGGACGCTATCTTTAACTCTTTAGGGAAAATTCCTAAGGGGCATAGCTGAGTCAAAGAGGGTCTCTTAAACATGTACCTCTTCCACCTGTCCCTGTGGGCTCAGCTACCCTCCACCCTCTCTCGTTGTCCACTTTTTCCCTGGCTCCCTCCCCGTTCTCAGCAGCCCCAGCACATAGCATAATAACAAAGTCCTGGCTTCAGTTTCCCTGGTCACATCAGTGGCCTAGCCCACATCCCGTGGCATGAGAACACCGGTGGTGCTGACAGCGGCCCCCACTGCACACCTTCCCCACGCATCCGTGCTTCCTTCCTGGCATGGTGCCTTCCCCCCTGCACAAGGCATGTGTGGTGGGAGCACTTCTCTCTGGCCAGAGCCAGATCCCTGCCCACTCGCTGCGGCCCACCTCCTCTCCAGGAAGAGCCACACAGGCAGGAGGGACACAGACATCCCAAGGTCACTGTCCCCTCATCTCAGAAGAGGTAAAGCTGTCCCACATGTGCATGTATGTCCTCAGGGCGGACAGACGGCCCCGTCCAGCCCGCTCCCTCTTGGGGTGCGGATGATCCAGGCAGGTGTCAGCCTCGCAGGACACAGCTCCAGCTCTGTCCTGCCTCTTAGCCCTCAGGGTAGAAAAGCATCCACTCCATTCACGCCAGTGTGCACCAGAATAGCCCAGTCTCACTCTCAGAAGCCACGGGCAGATAATTAAAATCACTCCTCGGTTGGGGAGAGCACAGATCTTCGTAGCTTTATTGTATTTCTGGGGCAGGTTTGACTGCGCTCCTTATTTACTGCTATAAGAGAGTAAGTGATTTATAAAGAACTGAAGTTTCCTTAGCTCCTGGTGCTGGGGGTCCCAGGCCATGATCAGGGCCTTGCAATGTCTCCCTAGGGAAAGCTCCAGGTGGCCATGATGAGCATGCATGTGCTTGTGGCTCTCTGTTCTCATGGGCCAGCAGACAGAGGGACTGTCTCATGGGGGCTGCTGGGGACACGTGAAGCATAGCAGCAGTACGGCTGTCCGCACCGGCGCTAGGTGGCCTGGTTCGCCTCCCCCTGACACGATGTAACCACAGTGAGCTGTTGAACCTCTCTGTACCTCAGCTGCTTCGAGGTTCAGGATACTCGGATGGGATGAGCGGCGTCTCCCTCGTGCAGGGTCTGGCAGAGGAGAGCTCAGCCGCAGTGCTGTGTGCTGGTGCCATGAGCCCGCTGACCCTCCCGGGGTAGGCACAGCCCACTCCGAGGGGGATATCTTCTACCTGTCATGGCCCTGTCCCAAGTGGATGTGTCATCTGTCAGCCCTGGGTGACAACAGCCATGACCAGGTGGCAGGTTAAGAAACTGGGCGTGGCGACTCACGCAAGATCTCGGAGCTTCCGCACAGCGGAGCTAGACCGCAGAGCAGGGTGCCGTGGCCAAGGCCTCGTCTCTAGACCTCCCAACTGGGGGATTCAGTGGGTGAGACAAACTGGGACAGCAACACATGGGCAGGTGATCCAGAACACCTGTCCTCAGGCTTGAGTGTGCCTCAGGTCCGGGGGGCTGGGGGTGGGTCCATCCAGGGGCTAAAGGATGGGGCCACAGGGGTACCCCAAAATCTGCATGTCTCCTGTTCTCAGGTGACGCTGAGGCTGCTCCTCTGGAGACCAGACTCAGAACTTTGAATCAAAAAGTATGCAGTCTTGGCACACACCTATAATCCCAGAGCTCAGGAGGCTGAGGCAGGATTGCTACAATGAGTTCAAGACAAGCTGGAACCACACAGTGAGCTCTGTGGGAGGTACACAGTCGGAGCTGTCACTACCTCAGTGACTGTGTAGTGGGCGAAATATCCCTCCTGCTAGTGGGACTCTGTGGGAACAGTGCAGAGAATGAGGGCTCGCACTGCAGCTGTGGCTTCTGAGGTCCCCACAGAGCTGGTCTCATGCCAGCACCTCCGAACGACACAGAGAATACCTCATATTTTCTCTGAAAAGAAAAACAAGCAGGTGAGGTAATTACCCTGCATGCGACTTAAACAATGACACAAAGACGACAGTGCTTCTCGTCTTCATTAACCTGAGCAGCCCGCCGCCCCACACACATCTTTCTCTTTGAAAAACTCTTGCCCATCTCCCACACATTCATAAACAACCCTGGCAGGCCCCTTAGCAAGCAGGAGAAATAGAAGAGGGAGTGGGATCAGTCAGTGTCACCCCCAGAGGAAAAGGAAGCAGTACGACCAGCATCAAAGAAAGAGGTCTGTCCAGAACCTGAAAGGGATACGTGGGCCGAGCGCCGAGGACAGCGCCATGTGCCGAGCTAGCCCCAGCTGTGTTAGTGCATCTGCAGAGGGGGTAAGAACGGCATGTCCAAGCGCACGCAGGCTGACAGTCCCGGGGCGCGGGGCTGCTCAGGGAGCTCACGTGGTGCAGCAGCAGCCTGTGTGACTGGACGCTCTCCTGAGTGCCAGGGTGCAGGCGAGGAGTGACGCTGGGGCTGGCTGCACCAGGCCATAGACCTGGTGCCTTTCTCCTGCTTGAAGGCCTGTCCTGACTGGAAAGGGCAACAGCTTAGTCGCACAGCTCCAGCCACTGCTCCTGAGGTGGGCTCTGGAGCGGGCTGCAGGGCCCCTGCTGTCCCTGCTCCCTGGGTGTCCCCATTCCCCGGCAGCCTCCCACAGCCAGAGAGGGGGACACTGGAGCATCTTCACCCAAGTCCCCACTGTGAGCGTGCGCGATGTGGCGGTCTTCTCGCTGCTGTCACCGTCTTGTGTTTTTACCTCCTCCTCTCTTGCCATGACACTGAGCAGCCTCCTGTGTTGTTTCTTTCAGCCAGTAATGTTAAAGTAGAGACTCAGAGTGATGAAGAGAATGGGCGTGGCTGTGAAATGAATGGGGAAGAATGTGCGGAGGACTTACGAATGCTTGATGCCTCGGGAGAGAAAATGAATGGCTCTCACAGGGACCAAGGCGGCGCGGCTTTGTCGGGACTTGGAGGCATCCGACTCCCGAACGGGAAGCTCAAGTGTGATATCTGTGGGATTATCTGCATCGGGCCCAATGTGCTCATGGTTCACAAGAGGAGCCACACGGGTAAGGCCTGCCTCAGTTTCTCTTTAGCGGCCGAGATGGTCCCACGGGTGTGGAAGGAACCAAATACAGAGATACACGCCACCTTCTTGGGGGCTACAGGCTGAGCGCTTGCAGTAGTCCGGTCAAGGCACACTGAGGCATCACAGTCTTACCCCGGATCCCCATTTAAGCGTCCCCTAGACAAGGACCTTTACGACCCCATAAATAAGAAGGGGACTTAACAGTTCTGCGCGCTACCTCCCAGCCGCCTGGCGTTACCTGAGCAGTCCCTGTGGCCCACGTAGGATGCACCCATTGCATGTCCCCTGTAACCAAGCATGGGCGAAGACGTGCAGACCCTAAAACTGCCGCTCCTCTGTGCCCACAAGATGCCGCACGGGGCATTCAAGCCAACAGGGCTTCACATTTAGAAATTTTAACAAGCAGTGCGCAAACAGCAAAATGTTGTGCACACATCTGACGCATTGTCTTATCTTGTTTTGTTTTTGCGGTACTGGGCACTGAACTCAGGACCCTGCGCTTGCCAGGCAAGTGCTTACTCTACTGAGCTATCTCCCCGGCCCTGTGATCCGTTTTTAGCAAAGACTTTGGTCACACTGCTAGATGGCTACTCACATTCATCTCCAGGCAATAAAGAACACCATGTCAGATCCTGTCATGTTGAAAGGTTTGTGAGGCTTTGGGCGTAGGCCAGACTGTGATGTTCAGTGTCCAAAGATGAAGAAAGACGGGCAGTGCCCGGGGCTACGCCCAGGCCCACAAGCTGTTCTCTCTCTGGGGGCGAGGGAGGCCCACGAGCTTCTGCCAGCTGCATGGCCCTATGCCACATGACTGTTGTAATGAGAGTTTACACAGCAGTCACCCATGCCTGCAACAAAACTGTCCTTCCACCGCTAAGGGAACCCCAGAGCCTTCAGGCAAAGAGTGATGGCACTTGCCCTACCTTTTGCGGTCTGTGTGAGGGTTTCTTGAATGAAACAGAAACACTGCTTTTCTTCCTCTAGGAAGACTCCCTACAGGTGGGTAAATCTTGATAAGTGTGCCAGCTCCCCTGGTCACAGAAAGCTGGGGTGCAACCCAGGCACCCTGCGTCACCCCCACCCTCACACTCCAGCCGTCATGCAGGGGTACCTGCCACGTAGCTTCCGGGAAGGAAACCAGACAAATCACGAATGACCATGAGTCTGGGCTCCTAGCCACATCACAACAGAGCCAGGAAACTGAGGAAGCTCACAGCCTCCTACAATTTTTACGTGAGGCCAATGAAATGTGTTCGTAACAGAAGACTAAGCAGGAATCCAGAAGATATATGGAGAAAAAATCTGAATTACCAAAAAATGTAGGCCTCTATGAGACTGCAACTTTATACACGAACCAGACATACCCCATTTTAAGCGGCACACCCCATTTGTTATCTGTGGATAACACTATAAATGCATTAAGTTTCAATAGCTACTTCTCTTCAGTAAAGATGTTATCTTCTAAGCTGGCCATGGTAGCAGGTTAGCAAGACTCAGTGTCAAAATAAAAAATTAAATAGGGATGCAGACACGGCTCAGTGCAAAGGCCTTAGGTGAAATCCCAGTACTCAGGCAAAAAAAAAAAAAACAGTTGGCTTCTAAAATCAAGCCATCTTTGCTTTTCTCAGTGGGCACCTCACTCTTCACATGACCCAGTGAAACAGACCTGTCCTATCCAGCCCTAAGAAAAACACGGGACAGGCACCCTGTGCTCCCTAACAAAGAGTGGACCCCAACAGGAAGGTCCTAAAAGCCCCCCCAGTGACACTGAGTGTGCGCCCTAGGACCTGAGGTAACAATCACTTCCCTGCTAAGGAGTCAGCCTCGAGTGGATTCCCTTCTGCTAATTCATGCAAAGCCCAAGTGGACAGTGAACGTTCCCTTAAATAAGTATTTGACAAAATGAATCAAATCCTAACGTATTACATTACCAAGCTAGAATGACTGCGGCCTGGACAAAAGATTAATTACCTTTGGTGAATAAGCCTGCTGAGCACAGACACACAGACTGGCACCTGCTGTCTGCGCTCCCTTCTCCCCTCCAACAGCAGCTAAGCATCTCACACCCCAGCACCTGAGATCATCCAGTAACTTCTAGCAAGAGGGGTGCCCCAGCTTTAGAGTCCCTGCAGAGCCCTTTCTGTACTGATACAGAAAGAGGCTCCTGGTTTGACAAAGCTAGGGATTCGCACTCGTGTGACTACCGACACTCGCAGGCAGAGGCTGAAGGGCCCACTCTGGCCACCTTAGGTGTACGTTGCCACACTAGGCAGCTTCCGGTGTTCCTGGGATCTGGCTGGCTGATGCCAGCTGCTTTCTCTGCTTCCACAGAGGTCTACAGGGCAGCTCTCCTCCAGGCTGAAAGCAGCTGGGGTTTCAGGGTCTAGAGAGAAGCTGGAGAGCAGGATTTCTAATTGGCCCATGTTCCAGGTGAGACTCCAATCATGCAAAGCATGAGTCCATGTCCAGACTCTCCACAGGCCAGCCTGGACTCTACCCCAGAAAAACACCCAGTCAGTAGCCCGCCGGGTTCCCCCCCCCCTCGCTTCCCCCAGTGAGCTTTAGGGACTTCAGGGCCATCTCTTTGGAGGTGACAGGATATTTTGCTACTAAATTGTTCATCCTGGGTGCTGGCTTCACTTCCTGTTGGCTACTTGCTTCCTGTTTAGGGACTCGGGTGTGATGGCAGTGCCTAAAGGGGAAGACAGAGCAGGCAATGCAGAGGGGAAACCAGCATGCGCACACATGGAAGCAGCATCCTAAGTGAGAAAAAGGATGGAGGACACGGTGCTTTGAGGGCTCAGCTCGCACCACAAGGACAGAAGGTGTCATCGCCGTGTCCCTGCTGCCCAGTGAGGCTGCTGTGAGGTCCAGTGGTCCCAGGCCCAGTCCTTCCAACTCAGCCCCCCAAACTCTCAGGGCAGACGAAGGACTTGCTCTCTTACCCAACTGCTTGGCTCAGAAGGGCTCAGGCCTTCCTACCACAGCCACTGGGATGAAGCCTGCTCCAAACTGGGGTGTCGGTGTCCTCACCCCAGTGAACGGAAGGAAATCTGAGGCTGGAGCAGTGTGGGCCACTCAGAGTCAGGACACGCAGGAGGTGCGTGTCGCGTGGCACGCCCTGCCCAGCCCCCGGGCAGCACCCGGTCCCTCCTAGGAGCGCTGTCTTCAGGACTCCCGTGGCGCAGCTACAGGTGTAAGGCGATGTGACAAGCAAACAGCCCCGCAGCACAGCCCACCCCAGAGATCGATGTATCAGGCATGGCAGGGTCCGTGAGGAGAGCGCCCAAATTAGAAGACAGATGTCGCTGTCCGGGAACGGAGGCTGACAGCTAGATCTACTTGCAGCTGCCCCTCCTGCATTTCAGACCTTGGGGTGACGCGTGGCTTCAGCCTGTCACCAGCTCTGGGCCGTGCCACAAACCCACTTTCATCCCCACGGTGTCCTGCTGCCTTGGTACGGGCATTTTGGGAACGTGGATTTTCGCAGTGGCATCTTGTCTACACCAGAGCTGCCAGAGCTGCCTAGGGTGGTATGCTCCTGGGTCCCCTGCCTGCATCTCTCTATCCCCCGATTTTCTTTTTCTTTTGTCCACTTGGAGTTGCACACACACACACACACACACGTCTGTGCAGCTGTGTGAGCAAGGCCCAGAAGGGACACAGGAGATAAGGGACTCCTCCTCCTGCCAGGAGCACCTCTGGGCTCAGGGTCCCCACCTCCTTCACCTTCTCCCCTCAGCGCTGAGCGGTGACTCGGTCCTGCCGTCCCCGTCCAGGCTGCCGGCCCTCAAGCCTTTCCCTCTGCTCGCTACGTTCCGCTAGGGCCAGGCCCTTTCAGCTCTTCCACAGTTGCATGCTTTTTAATCTGCGTAACTCTACAGCAGCACATTGACACGTAACTGGGAAATTCAAGTATCAAGCTGGACTTCAAACTATAACCTCCTACGGATTTCAATAGCTCCTAGTACGTGTGTAGTCGTTTTTAATAAGCTGTCACTTATAAGGCGCCCACAGTCGCATTACTCAGCAGTGAAATGGTTAAATAAGCTTTTTTTTTTTTTTTTTTTTTTTTTTTTTTTGTGGGACCAGGGTTCGAACTCACGACCTTGCACTTGCCCAGCAGGCACTTGTGCCTTGGAGCTATCTCTCCAGCCCCTAAATAAGCATTTTACCACATTCCTTACTTCTAGGAAAATGCTCTCAGCCACATTCTCGTGGTTTATTCACAGTGGCAGTGTTGGTCACTCTGAGCTCTCCCTCTAAGCACAGCCAAGCCTGTCTCTTCAGAGTCCTCGTATCTGCCTACAGGTGAGAAGCACGTCGCTGCTTGACATGAGGGGTCACCAGACTGTTCACCGACCCAATCCCAAGACGTGTGACTACCATGACTGGACAGTTCCGTGTTCATGAATATCCGTGTCCCTTTTTCAGAACCAGAACATAAGCACAGACCCTGCCACGCACCGATGTCCCAGGCTCTGCTAGGTCACCAGATCCATGTACCACCCCAGGAAGAATTCCTCAAAATCAAGAAATCCAGTCACTGAGATCTGTACCCGAAATAGCACTTGTCCTCTGTGGACGTAGACAATGAGAGAGCAAAGGTCAAAAAGTTTTGCCAAAAGAAAAAGCCAGAAACCTCAAGGCAACTCTTTGACGCCCGGCCGCAGGGAGCTTGGGACGTTTCAGGGCAGGGTGGGACCCTGGCTTAACTGCGTCTTAACTCTTGTTTTATTCAATCTTTCTCCATCTCCCTCTCTCTCCTCTCTCCTCTCTCACCCTACACTTTCGCTGTCTCTTGATTTGCCTGCTTAGGGACAGACAGGTAATGGAGAAGAAATTGAAAGGGAAAATACAGGGAAAATGTAAATGAAAAGAAGTTATTATAACTGTTATAATGAAGTGCCTTTCATTTAAATATAAGAATGTAACGCTGAAATGAACTTGTGATCCTGAAATGCATTTTTAATGAGTTTCCCTTTTATTTTGCTGCTTCAGTGGCATATTTTAAAGACCCTTTGAAAAAAGCCACATTAAAAACCCCACCAAATGCCACAACACGCAAAATTGGATATTGGTTTATTCCAAAACTGCTGATCAGGAAGAGTGGCTCTTCATCACAAAATGTTGCAGTCACTTTATTTAAATGAGTTTGAATTTGCATTGTGATGCGCCATTCTGATTTAGGGGAAAAAAATTAGATTTTCAGATCAAATTGACCCAGCCAGCGAAGCGTTAAGGAGCTGGCAGGTTTCGCCTGAAAGCCTCGTGTTCTATCAAACCCGCAGCCGGTGGAAGTCACCGAGCCCCTCGTGGGAAGCAACTTTGCCGCCGCCGCAGTCCCCGTCCCCGTGCAGGGTTCCGAGTTTTGTACTCACCGTTCTCCCCTCCTCGCCCCAGGAGAGCGACCCTTCCAGTGCAATCAGTGCGGGGCCTCCTTCACCCAGAAAGGGAACCTGCTACGTCACATCAAGCTGCACTCCGGCGAGAAGCCCTTCAAGTGCCACCTCTGCAACTATGCCTGCCGCCGGAGGGACGCGCTCACCGGCCACCTGCGGACCCACTCGGGTAGGTTGGCGGCCGGGCGGGGGCCTGCACGGTGTCACGCCGGCCCAGTCAGGCGCAGCCCGGTCCTCACGGCACTGGCCGGGCACGGCATGCGCAAGGGCCTCTCCGCACCACAGGCACTGGGCGGGAAGTGTAGGGCAGGCGTGCACGTGTGCACACGCATGCGCGCGCACACCCAAGAGCGCAAAGCACCCTGGGTGTTCAGAGAAGCAGGCTTCTCCCAGCCAGCATCTTGGAACTTTAGGAACACGCGGCTTCCTGTTCATGCTGCTTCCGGTTTCACCTCCGGCCAAGGCACCCTGGAGCTTTAAAGCCATGCTACTCCAGGTTTCATTAAAGGCCAGAGCAGGGAGAGCTTCCTGGAGGAGGGGACACAGATGGCTCCCAGCATAGTACGTCAGCAGCAGTCAGGCCTGGCTTCCTGGGCTAGGCTGGTGCTCACAGTTCTAGGCCACAGAAGCCACGGGCTGAGCACAGGTGGACCATGTGCTGTGGCCAAGCGCACCCAACACCGACCAGAGCCGGAAGAGGGAAAGGGGGTCGCACGGTTCCCCTTTGATTTGACTGGCCATCCTAGTGGCCCCTTATCCAGAGCCCCACAGCCGGACGAGTGAGCGGGAGGCAAGGCCTAGGCCAACGGGCTGTGTTGCGCTTGCCTGCAGTGTAGTCAGCACATGCTGCCATGCACAGGTTTCCTTCGTTCACACCGCACTGTCAGAGTGTAGGTGCTGTGCAGGGCACAAGGGCAAAGTCCGTGGGCAGCGGCCACTCCAGGCAGGTCCATGGCGAGGGGCCTGCATCAGACCAGCCCCTTCTTCCCGCTGACCAGGAGGCAGAGACACGCTGAGTTCTTTGGGAATGAGGGACAGGGTTTGGGTGTCTCTTCCCAAACATGAGCAGTGCTTTTCATGGTGCAGGTTTTAGGGGGTCGTGTCTGTGTCCGTGCCCCACCTTGCTTGAGAGCCTCATGGCGCTCCTTTGCCAAGGGGGCGGGTGCACCCCAGGAAAGCACAGCATGTTGTGCGTGGAACAGCGTGCGTCCAAGGGAAGGGTGGGCCCAGGAGACCAGGAGAGACCTCAGGGAGAAGGGACTTGAACGTGCACAGGGCCCAATTCTGAGTTTGCTTCAGGAGTCTGTAAGGAGCTGGGACTCTGCGGTGGCTCTGGAAGGGGCATGGTGAACATTTCAGTGGGAGTTGTCACTGGGCCCTCCTGGGAGTGGCCCTACGGGAAAGAGACGCCAAGGCAGAGAGGACGCAGTTGGGGATCCCTGCCTTCAGCTATGGGTAGGACTGAGCCCCTAGGACAGGGCAATGGGCTGTGACAGCAAGCACTTTCCAGTGTCCACAGAGCTTCCTGGTGATCCTGTGAACACCCCACACACACACACACACACACACACACACACACCCGAGGGGAACGATGGCACCACAGCATGCCCGGGTAGGCCTCGGTGATGTCACATTTCCTATTTGGTGCTGATGGCCGACTAGGACAGTGTGAGTCCTCTGACCTTCAGGAGGTGCTACCTAGACACAAATGAGATCGGCAGCAGTGCCACCGAGGTCAGTAGGGACCACAGCTGTCCCTGCTGTGGAGAATACGAAGACCTCAGTCCCATTATCGTCAGCCTGGGGTGGCTGAGTCCAGCTCTGCCCTCTCCCACACAGCACTGCTACTCCTTGGGTGACGCTGCTTCCTTCCTTCTGGTGGAGTAAGGAGCCTGTAGCGTAGATGCGTGTTAGCTGGACACCATGACGTCGTCTGAGGTGTGGTGGGCACCTGCTCCCCGTGTGGCTGCTCTGGAAGTGACCACGGGGTGTGACCAGCACAGGCAGGAGGTTACGGCAGTCAACAGTTGCCACGAATCCCCCTCACAGCCACACCCCACCGTGCGGCACACGTACACCAGCACCCTTGCTGCTCCCTGAAGCAGCCCTGGAGTCCTCTTCCCTGAGCGTCCTCACAAGGTGTGAGCAAAATTACAGTGACTGCTACTGCAGAGTGTCGTCCAGTGAGACGCAGGGCCTGGCGGACATGACGCTGGCCCACCTTCCTCGCTGGAGCTAACACCGGATGGCTCGAACTCCTCCTCAAAGGCCAAAGGAACCATCTGGGTTGATTTAGGACCTTGAGACAGCCACAAAGGTGCAATCCAAGACACTTAGGAAAGAGGCCCCCGAGCCACTTCAGAAAGTGGCCTTGTGGCCTTGGGGCACAGGAGAGGATCTTGAGGAGAAAGTGTGACAGTGTGTCTTTCAGTGTGATAAGCTATTTTAAACCTAAACACCGCGTTTGGATCACACCTCATACACAGGAGGTGGTGGACTAGGACAGGTTGTTTGCTGTGGACCCAGCAAGGCAGGAGGGAGGGGAAGCCGTTGTGGTGTCAGGGCTGCTGATGCTTCTGCTGTGGCAAGTGCCGCGAAGGGTGTCTCCAGGGAGGAAAACAAGCAGCTCTCTGTCTAGGTTCCTCAAAGTGGTATCACTAGGATAGACGGAAGGCCTCAGCTTCGTCTGGCGGACCCTACCGCAGCCACGTTCTAACGTCTCCTCCAGGGGCAGCCCTGGGTCCTCCTCATTAACACTGACGGCAACCACACAGCTCTCTCCAGAAGCTGGAAGGAACCAGAGGTTCCACACACAGCACATGGATAGCATGCCTGGAAGAAGGTGTCCCAGAGCACTTGGGAGCAGGGGCGGTGGCGCAGGCCTGTAATCTCAGCATTGTGAGGCAGAGGCAGGAGAATCGCAAGTTCAAGCCTGGGCAGCTTGGTGATTTGGCAAGATCCCGTCTAATAAAAGAAGAAGGGGGCATGTAGCTTGGTGTGAATCCCCAGTGCCACCAATAAAATGGGAAGTGTGGGTGAGCCAGAAGCAGGGGAAGGCCCGCCTTTCTCCTTGGCTCTGCTGTAGAGGTTGGGTTTCTTCATTGAAAGATTTTTCCACTGCAAAACCTTAACTCAGCTGCTCATCGTGAATATGTGTATGCTGAACTTAAAATCATATGCTCAGAGAAAGGGATATTTATACAAGAAT
The DNA here is from genome assembly GCA_004027025.1 of Myocastor coypus. Classification (NCBI taxonomy): domain Eukaryota; kingdom Metazoa; phylum Chordata; class Mammalia; order Rodentia; family Myocastoridae; genus Myocastor; species Myocastor coypus. Next base: position 33,479 of record PVJA010015000.1, read on the forward strand.
CTTTATGTGCAGGAGACAGTTTTGATTATAGAATTTACCAATATATTAGAGTTTCTGAGATGGGATGGAGGGGTTACCTATCTGTCCTTTTCATTTCTAAAACCACAATGAGTTCCACATACAAGTGTGGGCAACATTGCGTATTTCAGTATTATTTCCTAAGGTTTGGCATACATTGCTTCCTGTAGATAATCTTTTTTTTTTTCCTATCCTAAAACTCAAGTTTTGGTGCTTATGTTTTCTTCTTTTAAATCATGTCTTCTATTCACCTAGGAAGTTGATTTAACTAATATAAGCTGTCATGAAACTAGTTACCAAACATTATTTGAATAGTCTTCACTTTTATAGGGTAAAACACTATAAATCAAAGAGCACAAGAAAATACTGGGTAGAAATTTAGTGAGTTCTCAGCCCATGAAGGCTGGAGTTGTGAACTTTCATAGGCACCCTGTTCCAGACCCACGTGGTGGGCTTAGGGACAAGCCCAACTTAGGGAGAATTCCCGAACAGAACTTACCTGTAAGTTGGGGATTTATTGTACTCCTTATGTAAGTGACCAGGGAAAGTTTATCCACTGCACCTCTATATTTGTTATTTTTGGTACCGGGGATCAAGCGCAGGACCTGAGGCGAATGCTGCTGCGTCGTCTCCCAGGCCCACTACATCTCTTTAGACGGTACTTAGTGCAGTCTCTAGACACAGCACGTCAGTGGCACGCCTGAAAGACGTGTGCCAGGCTGCTTGGCAGAGGCGCTCGGCAGCAGGGGGCAGTGGCGCCTGCCTGTCACCTCAGCATCGTGGGGCTGAGGCGGGAGAATCACGAGTTCAAGCCCAGGCAGCTTGTTTTGGATTTCTTGTCAGCTCTGTTTTCCGAAAACACTACTGAGTAAAATCCAGCAGGGCTGACGCCTCGTTATTTACATGCAGAAGAACACGGCCCAACAGCGGAGCCAGTCGCCATCTGTGATGCGTTCAGTTTAGCCAATTAAGAAGGGAACAAACGCAACCTTCACTTCTCTTAGCCCAGTGTCCACCCTGCTGGGCAGCATGCAGGTGGCATGGCAACTGCCACGCTGGGCAGGCGGATGGGACGGGCCAGGCACCCCTGGTGAACTCCGATGGCCAGGGTGGTTGCTAAAGGCATGTCATCCTAACATTATTTAGGGAAAAAAACAAGGCTCTGTTTATGAAAAGTATGACAGAGATTTTCTATATAAAAATACATTTTGGCTTCTCCATGCAGCCTTCCCCTCTGTTTTTTTTTTTACATTCTATATTCTTATGTTCAATATTTTGTACTAGACACTATAAATGTAGAACGCATGAGTATTATGCAAGAAAACGCAATTTAAAGATAGAGTGCAGTTCCGCTGAACACGCTTCGTCCGCCGTGGCTTCCTAGGCTCCCGCATTCTCGCATTTCCCCTCTTGAATCACACCACCCGGTTGCCATAGACACAGCCCCAGGACTGAGCCGGGCCTGGCCGCAGTGCAGGCTGGGACAGCAGACGCAGAGGGGCACGTCGCCCAGCCTCCCTTGCTCTGCCGTCTAGTTGTTGGGTGTCTGCGTTTTGACGCTTCAGTGGATCATTTCTTCCAGTTAAAGGGGAGTTCAGTGAGGTCAAAAAGGTAGAATTTGGTAGGCAGGCAGGCGAACCGAGGCGGCAAACTGCCCTGACGTTTTTAAATTCTGTAATTTAGGCCAAGTCCAGGAGGCTTTTGGCTTTCAAGAGCAGCATTTTTTAAACTTTTTTAGGTAACGACTATGTTGCATGCTTTCCCGTTACGCAGAAGGCCGACCTTTAATTGGAGTCTTGAACTCAATTGTGTTTCCTGCAGTTGGTAAACCTCACAAATGTGGATATTGTGGCCGAAGCTATAAACAGCGAAGCTCTTTAGAGGAACATAAAGAGCGCTGCCACAACTACTTGGAAAGCATGGGCCTTCCAGGCACGCTGTACCCAGGTAAGCACGGGGCTCCGGGCTGCGCCTGGCCCCGCCCCCTCCCAGCGCGTCAGGAGCCGGGTGCGCCTGCCTCCCACCATGGCTGGGAGGGAGGGACCCTTCTGGCCACCAACGTGGCCGTTTCACTAGGAACAACGTATTTGCCTTCTCTGCTTTCTCAGTTCTCATCGGACTTCATGTGATTTATCTTAAAAACCTTCCCTTCCTAAAGTGGCAGCTAAGAAGTTACTAGTTTATGCTTCAAGTTTGTTACTGTAAACCTAAAGGAGCATACTAGGGCAGTAGCCCAGTAGTAGGCCACCTGCCTGGCACACATTAGGCCCTGGGTTCAGTCCCCAGGACTGTACAAGCAAACAACAATAGATTCTATGTACTTTGTAACGAAAATAAGCTCTGCAGTCATGTTTAAAATTATTATTTCATAGGGTAAGCATGGGGAAGACCGGTTTGAACCAGCCTGGGCAATTTAGCTACCTATCGACACCATGTGTCAAAAATTTTAAAGATAATGGGGGGGGGGGGTTAGGGATGTAGCTCAGTGTTAAGTCCTGGGTTTAAGTCCCAGTACCACCAAAAGAAAAGTTTCCTAAAGTTGATCAAATCCAAGTTTCCAGGCTATAACTCCAAAGGCTAGGTGTTCACATGTGCCTTGGGTTGGGAGCAAAGCTTGTAGGAGGACGGGGGAAGTCGGGAGTGTGGAGCCATCAGGAGCGGAAGAGGAGGTAGTGGGCGTGTCTCAGGCTACACCCTGTTGTGTGAGGAGAGAACGCACGACTCCCTCTGAAGTAGTGAGGACAGTACTGAAGAAGGCAGAATTTCCATACAGGACCGCATGAAAGTTACAAAAGATTGCTTTCTACCTTCCTAAGAATTGTGAGAGGCATAAGTGGATTGTTACAGTGAATATCCAGGTGCCCCCTAAAGCCTCAAGCATTCATAGCAGGGCTTTAGAGTGGTGGGGTGCGACACTCTCTGGCAGACTAGTTCCCTGATGAGCACATAGCCCACTATGAAGCTGGGAGGAGAAGCGGGTGGAGGAGGCAGGCCCCAGGGGGCATGACCTGGGAGGGGCCAATTCCCTCCTCCTCACTGGATCCCTCCCGCTTCCTGCTACCCTGCTGTGGGCTGTTTCTCCTCTCCCACGCCCCTCTGCCATGCTGCCCTGCCCTGCAGCCAGCTGACTGTGGGCTGAAGCCTCTGCACACTGTGAGCTGAGTAAACCTCTCCTTTAAATTGTCAGGCAGTACGTGACAGAGATGAGAGAATAGCTTAGGTTTAGTGAAAATGAAGCCCACCATTTGCAAGCAGGATTCCCTCCAGACAGCCGTTGGAAAAGTCTTCATTGCATGGCGGGAGAGAAATGAAATTAACGTGGTTTAGTAAGTCTCACTCAACATTTGACTTCAACAAGGGTTCCCACGTGGACATTCCCACGAGTGCACCCATTACTGATGGCAAATGAGGCCAAGAGAAAAACACGGCCAGAAAAAAAGCCCTTCAAATATTTTCAGGCCAATCTTGGCATTGAGAGAGAGCACGTCTTCCACCAAGGGCCCCCCAACGGCCCACCGTGGACCTGCGCCAACAGCTTCCGGGGCCACTGCCTCTTCCCTGTGAGATAAGGAGAGTCCATGAAATTCTCCCTGGCCTCCCAGGTCTAGGCTGGCAAAGTCCTGTGGGTGACTGGGAGCAGGAGAGACTGCATGCTACAGCTGTAATAGCAATTAGCAATTTATGACCAGTCCCCGTGGCATGGGACAAAGGGGGAATATGTTGTTCTTCATCATTTAAATAAAACTCAAAATGAACACTCAAGTATTACATTTATCTGAAAGAGAATCAAGCAGTGGGTTTGAGAAGCAAATGTTTCTAATGATGGCATCTACATATTAATACTTAATGATCTGTTGTATACACTCAACATGCTTTGGCTCAGAAGTTACATAGAATACCAAGCCCTATGGAACAATAGCCTCTGATGCCCATGGAACTGGGGACACACCCTGCCAAGGAAGCAGCCTGAGGGCCCAGAGTTCTAGTGGCTGCTGTGGTTTGCAGTGCGGAGCCAGAAGCCAGGGCCCTGGGCAGGCTGAGCAAGCGCATTAGCACCCCGGCACCCTGAGCCCCTCCCACCCCCTCATGGCATCCAGACGGGGTCAGGACTGCGAGCACCTGAACCCGCGTGCAGCCGTCAGTGCTTTCTAGCGCTGTAGCAGAGGCCAACGAAAACCATTTTGTAAAGGGGGCAAGGTCACGTTGGCTCACAGCACAGGGGCCTCGGGCCGTGGTTGGCCCTGCTTCTTGGGCCAATGGTGAGTCAGTGTCATGGGGAAGAGTGATTCTGTCAACAGCCCGCACGAAGAGAAAGGAAGACAGCCTCTCCACAGTCCCCGGTAAGGGCACCCCGTGGACCCCGTGGCCCGAGAGCTCCCCCAGAGCAGACCTACTGAAGGATCCATGCCTCCTGTCAGTGTCACCCGGGGACCACCTTGAGCACACTGCCCTTGAAAGACACTCAGAGGCCACGGCACCACGCTGGTCACTCCACCTGCTGACGCCTGCCGCAGAGGCGAGCAGCCTGGCTGGCTAGAGACCTGGGACCATTCAAGGGATGTGTGGAAGAGCATTAGCCGGCTCCTGCTGGGTTCCATGTGGGTAGGAGGCACGTGGGGTCCCAGGTCATGGCCACACCTCCTCAGTTGTTCCTGTGTCTGTCCCTCCACACCCCCAAAGGCTGCCACGTCAGTGCTCAGGAGATAGGTAGGGGTGCTCCATTCCCCAAGCCTCTCAGACAGGCCCATTAAGTCAAAGCAATGCCCAGCTGCGAGGAGGCAGGGAAAGGTGGCGTATTCGGACCCAGTTGTGCTCATTTCCCAGTATCTCTGTACAGATCGTTGCTCTTGCACTGGGAGCCACGGAGTGAGGAGTGAGCATGTCTAAGAGCGGAGCAGCCAGGCACGTGGGAACAAGGGGCGGAGCCCTCTGGAGGCTCTGCAGCGTGGATGAGGAAACCCTGCTTGACGTGTATGGGTGCCCCGCCCAGGGCCTGCCCCCTGCTATGCAGAAAAGGAGAGTGATGAGCGCCTTAGCTTGATAGTCCCGTCTGTCCACCAGGGCGAGTGTGTAGGTGCGGGCCGTGTGGTAAGGGCATACATCATCTACCCCTGGAAAAAAAAAAAAAAAAGAGGCCAGCAGTGGTCTCTAAGGCAAAAAACAGGGGTCCTTAGGTTCATAATGGCAGCGAAGTCATGAGATACTTGGAAGTCTTCTTCTCAAGCACCAGAAAGTGGTAGTGAGACAGCTTCCAAGAGATCTAGACACAAGAAAGGACACACAGAGGAGGCTGCGCGGGCCTTGCCGGGATTAGGCTGCCATCTGTCGTAAAGTACATCTGCAAGACGAATGGGAGCCTTTCTCAAAGAGGGCTGGGGTTCACTGTTGTATGAAATTGTAGTAGCTGTACTGTGTGGAGCTCTGTGAAGAACAGGCGAGTCAGCAACACGAATGGACAAGCCCACCATGGGCTCTGTGATCGGCCTGCACACCACGTCCGGGAGCAGAAGCCCCAAGCCAGAACAGAGGCGGTAGGGCTGTCGACATGCGGCAGCCAACGTTTCCTTCTTCAGCTCCTGGACAGCAGGCTAAGACTCAGGGGACTGACTTATACTTCAGGAACGGTACCCATGAAAACTAGGAGTCAACAGAGACGAGACTAGCCAGATGCAAGGTTCTAGCTTCAGCTACGGAAAGAGGACACAAAAAGTAGAGGTCAGGCCCCCAGGTGTCAGCATTGACGCCTTGATGTCTAAATGTCCTGTGCTGTACAAGTGCTGTGGGGTCCCGGACTTAGTGCCCAGGGGTCAGGAGCTCTGGGCCCCACCCCCACGGCTCAGGCTCGTGTGTCCGCTGTGCCCGTTGAGGACATCAGGCTCCTAGGTCATTTCTTGATGCAACAGCTGTCAGGGAGCTGCCGCTAGGACTGAGGGAGTGAGTGAGCGGCCTTCACAGTACTTGGACAAGCTCAAAGGCTCTGTTCATGGGACCCAGCTGCCTAAAGGAGGTCCGGGTTCGGATGCACAGGTGACACTTGTTCGGTCCTGAGGGACTGTGAATGGATCACACCACCGCTGCCAAAGGAGCCGTGGCTAGGTCTGGTGGCTGACATTGCTGCAGAGTGTCTCTGTGGTGCAGGGGCCACTGGGAGGACTGGAAATAACCTGGGGAAGGCCCGAGCCCTTGTCGGCAGGCACCCGTGTCTCAGGCACCCTGGCTAGGCGGAGCTCCTTCGACAGCAGCATTTCTAAACTGGCTCTCTGTCTTTGGCTTTAGTCATTAAAGAAGAAACTAATCACAGTGAGATGGCAGAAGACCTGTGCAAGATAGGATCAGAGAGATCCCTCGTGCTGGACAGAATAGCAAGTAACGTCGCCAAACGTAAGAGCTCTATGCCTCAGAAATTTCTTGGTAAGAGTTAAACGTTTGCTGTCTCTAAAAAAAAAAAAAACTTCTTCTTGAGTGACTTAGGTGAGGATAGAGGAGAGGAACCCAACCTGCTTTTTAAAAATCCAAAGGATGGTAAACTTGACATTTCTTCCATACCTTAGAATATTTTTCCGTAAGTTTCATAAGACTGGCAAACTCAGCAGGAACCCTTTCAGCTACAGTTCTTTTCTTATTTTTTATTTTTTTATTGTATGTAGTACAGGGCCTACAGGGTCTCACTACACAGATCAGACTCGTAGCGAGCCTCCTGTTTTCGGCCTCGAAGGCGCTAGGATTACGCGTGCGTGCCACCCCCGTCTCAATCGCCCTCTCAGTGCACATGGCTTGTGGTGCCGGGCATCAGACTGCAGCCTCCGCGCTCTGCCTAAGCAGGTGCTGTAGTCCGCTGAGCTATCTGGCCAGCCCTACTGATCTATGGTCCTTGTCCTCCAGGGACAGCCAGGTCCCTGCAGCCAGCACTGGGGACCAAGCCCCCATCCCACACAGAAAGACACCCCAACCCATGCCCCTCTCTGAGCTCTGCATTCCCTGCAGGGCACCATGGCACTGATGGGGTCAGGTGGTGACTCTGCCCCAGAAGTGCCAAGTGGCAATGAGATAGTAAGGGTTCGTGCCTTGATCCCAGATCCCCACTCGCACTGGTACAGCAGGGAGTAAGAGGCAAGTTAAGGATCTCCTCAAACCGCGTGAACTAGCAGAGACGGTGGGTGACGTGCCCCTGAGCCGGCACGGCGGCGGGTCTCCAGCCCGCAGGCAGCACAGGCCGCTCGGCAAGGCTGAGAGTTTGCCAAAAGACTCTCGCTGCCTCTTCTCATCTCCCCGTTCGCTCCAATCTTTGTGCGGCACATGGGGTCACTGCCAGCCTAAGATGACCCCCAGGGAGTGAGGACATTTGGACACCATCAGGGTGCAGGCGGCCTGCTCTCATGAAGGGTGGGGAAGGGTCGTGTCCAGGGAAAAGGTACAAGAAGAGCTGAGAGGCGGAGGAGTAAGAGGTCAGCGTGTTGTCAGTGCCGGGGAAGGCGGAGAGGATTCCAGACAGGCTGGCATAGAGAGGCAGCGGGGACTGAAATGGGGCATGGGACGGGGCAGGAGCAGGTGTGCTCCTGGCTGAGCTCCGCCGCCCACCAGGTGCTCTGAGGGAGCAGCCTTGTCCCAGGAGGCCCCCAGGAGGTCCCAGGGAGGACAGGCCTCCAGTGCATGGTGGGAGGGAAAGGGAAACCCCCCGCCTCCCGCGCGCAGAGTGCCGGGAAAGCATGGGCAGGTTTGTGATGGGAGAAAGGAAATGTGAGGGCCACAGGATGGTGGGAAAGAGGAAGGAGGCCAGGAGGCCGCGCCGGGAGCGAAGGGAGCGCGGGCGAAAGGGTGCGGGGGGGTGGGGGGCATCGCTGTGGTCTCCGCATTGATTCTGATGTGTTTGAGAAAGGGTGGGGCCGCCCTCGGGAACAAGACACTGCACTGGGCTTGGGCGCTGATATCCGAGGACTCCAGGAGTGGGGCCTCCAGGAAATCTGTGCCCGCAGAGGGTGCAGCTAGAACGGAGCCCTGGGCGGAGGTGGAGCGGCTGAGAGGGGCCAGCTTTCGGCACCAGCCCCCTCTGGCCCTGTCAAATAGGGCTCCATTTTGATCTATTGATTAAACAGATTTGTCATAGACAGAGCTTGAGAGAGGGAAAAGGAAGTGTTTGAACCCCTTAGAACCACAGCGGAGCCCCCAGCAGTCTGGGGCCTGGGCCTTGAGGGCTCTTCCACAGCTGAGCAGCACAGGGTGGAGGCCGGGCAAGCAGAGAGACTGTTGGGGTCGCTGGGGCTCGCGCAGCACAGGCGCAGGACTCCCGGGATCTATCCCCCGACAGCGGGTGGCATCTGCCTGCAGGTCCCTGGGCATGGGCTTCATGAGAGGATGTGCAGGTGACCAGGAGGCAGGCAAGCGCAGCGTCCCTGGCTCATGAGTGCTCTCTGGCCTCCTCGGAAGGTAGGAGTTGGAGGCCACTCTCAGCGGAGCGACTGCAGGGCGGAGAGCCATCCCCAGGGTGTGGCCTCGTGGGACAGCGGGGTGGCCGCAGAGGAAGAGGAAAAGAAGGGTGCCAGCAGCTAAGTAGAGGCAGGGCCTCCGCCCCCATGCCCCCACCAGGGGGCCCCACCAGGCCTTGGCAGTGTCGGAGTGAGGCGCTCACTCCCCGTGGCTCCCGCGTGGGAGGCAGATTCCCCAGGGCCTGTTAGCCTCCAGCAGGCTGTGTGCCTCCGCCGGGTAGACCCAGAGGAGGGTGGGCATCTGTGCACACAGCGCGCCTTAGGTCCTCTCATCCAGGCCCTCCCTCCAACTCTTGGGCCCCTTCTGCCCTGTGGAAGATCTGTCTGTGCCCCCGTCATCTGTCATTTAGCTTGCTCTTCACGGGTTTATCCCATGCTGTTTCGGCTGGAGGTCTGATTTGTTTCACTTACATTACTGCCTCATCCACTTTTCTACAAAGACTAGAGTTTATCCATGTTTATGACCGAGTAGTACTCCATTAAAATAGAACACCTTTGTCCATTCATCTACCGATATGGGTGTATAGGCCACTTCCAACATTTAGCTGTTACGAACTGTACTGCTGTAACTGTGAGTGTGTAACATTAGGATTTAAATTCTTTCCAGAAGATACTTAGACGAGGAATAACCGGGTCGAATGCAATTTTTCGTTTTGATTTTTTTTTAAGGTGACAATGTGTGTGACAGTGTTTTAACCACTAGAAAGCCCCTTACAAACACAGGGTGTGCTAGCTTCATGTTGCATATGCCTCTGAGTGGCCCACGATTTTGTTTTATTGGTATTGATATCTGAGCTCTGATAAAACGTTAGCGTGAGTCTGAGGTTTTGCTGGCAGCAACCCGCACGGTTGTCCTCTTTAAAGTTGTCGCCCTTTCAGTAGCAAATGACAGGGCAACAGGATCAGGAGTCCAGGGAGGAAGAGCTGGTGTGAAATGGTGGCCCTGTACTCTGGGCACCAACAGGGGGAGAACAAGGCAAGCCATGGCCGCCCGTGTTCCTGCTGTCCACCTCGCGGACGTTGGTGGCCTTCCTTCTTTCATACAGAAAAGAAATCCTGGTGTATTATTTACACTCTACACAGTTAATAGAAAGAGTGTTTTGCGACCCTGAGGTGGAGAGCCAGGGCCTGTACACTGAGCTACACCCCCCGTCTTTAAGACATGGCCTCGCTAGGCCGTTGAGCTGCTGGGGCTGGGCTGGAACTTCTTTTCCTCCTGCCTCAGCTCCCAGAGGCCTGGGGTTCCAGCTGTGCACCGCCACGCCTAGCATACAAAGCCCTCTGCGGCAAGGTTCACACCTTCACAGCTACCCCAAGACCCAGCAGCCAGAAGTTCCTGATCCTAAATTGGATGTGCACGGTTCCAAATGTCTGCCATGTACCCGTGAGTAGGTAGGGGCGTGGATCCGTGGATTAAGGGAGACACACAGGGAGTGAATACTCCCTGAAGATTGCAGCATAGCGAACACGTCTTAAGGCTAACAGCCGAAAGGAGCTCCACAGTGCATGAGGACTGGCTGCTTGTTGTATAAACATTATATCCCAGAAGCAAAATTACTATAGCATATTAATACTAAAATATTTACTACAGAAGACGTAAGATTGGAATCATTGCTTAAGCTGCCTGTTCCAGTGTGAGCACCGCCAGCCTCTACTGGTTCATGACTTTGGAAAGTGAGGCTGAGGCATCTTGCAGGTTAGCTCAACTGGTCAAGTGCCTACTTGGGCAAACCCAGTCAGGCACAGCGGACCGCGCGGTGCGATTCCCAGACCAGCCCTTCAGGCAGCCTGAGCCAGCCCCCCAAAAAATCCTTCTGAAAAGTGAGGCTGTGACTGCAGCTTCCGCTGCTTCCAGCTACGTCATTCCGTTTCTGCCGTCCAGCTTCAAGTGCACGGGGTCTGCTCTGTGGGCACTGTCCTTGGAATCGTGGCGCACCTTGTTGACAAGGCCGAGTTCACAGATTCAAGAATCAGCTCCCAGCCTCTGAGCGCTGACTGTGCTCCTTGCTCCTTCCTTGATAGACTTTATGTGGTAGTTCTCCAGCCCCGCCCCCAGCCGGCCCCGCCCCCAGCCAGCCCTGGGCTGTCTCCTTGTCACCTGCGTACTGAGGGGTGTCCTGTATAGCACAGGTGGCCGTGGTCATGCTTCCTGCATTCCCCAAGACTCCAGACCTCACTGAGTCTCCTGGTGGCAACATGACTGCTCACTGAGACTGGAGATGTCTAAGTCTGATCTGATGGGGTCTTTTTTTTTTTTTTTTCTGTAAGGTGATTTCCATTTTCTTCTGAATGCCCAGCGTGTTTCTCCCCAACCTTGCCTGCTCGCCCGCTCGCCTCCCGCCTGTTATGCATGCATGCCTTCTCTCCTGGGCACTGAACCCAGGGCCTTCATGGAGAGACCCGTCACCAGCCCTCTCAGTCTTTATTTTGAGGCTGGCTCTTGCTGAATTGCCCAGGTTGAACTGCAGTCTGCCCCAGCCTGCCCCAGCCTGCCAGAGCACTGGGTCACGGGTGTGCGCCAGGAAGGCTTCTTTCTTGAAAATTAAAGTCACACACACTAAGTAAGAGATGTCTTTAGTGTTGCACGTTCTAAGTGAAATTTTCCTCCCCTTTTAGTCTTCTGGTTCCCCTTCTGTTTCCTCCTCATCCGTAGGAAACCCCCTTTCCTGTGTCTTCGGCCCATCTGTGGAGACGGCCTCTAGGGATGCCAGCTGTCCATGCACTGAATACTTGGTCATCCATACCTGTTACCATTTCTTTACACTCATTTTTATTTCTTTGAATTTTTATTTATTCCCTATTATCTTATGCTTCTATATCCCTAATTCAATTTTCAGTAGTTTTCCCTCTGTTTTGCGCTGTCTTTCATGCATGCATCCCATAATAAATTGTGTGGGGCTTTCTTTTGTCTTCTGAGAGCTAAGGTCTCTTTTCCTTTCACTCTTCTGCTCTGAACTATCCTTGATTTTATAAAGTGTGGCTCCCCCTCACAAAACTGCAGTGAGGCATTTCCTGTCTTCCCTAAGTCAGGTCAGTCTTCCCGTGGGACACACTTCCTGTTTCATGTGGCTTCTCCTCCCTCGTGTTGCTGGAAAATATTTGCATGGTAACCATGGCATATCTTTCGCTCCGGCCTCTGCTGCATGGTCTGAGGACCTCAGCCAGGGCCCCAGTCTCTTCCAGCTGTGTCTGAGGCTATCTGCTCCCATCAGCCAACTGCTTGAAATCCCAAAATCCCAAGAGAGTGTGAGGAGGGCTGAGGCCAGGTGAGGCTGGGCAGCTTGAGTTACAGACTCCCCTTGTCGTAAGGCTTGGTTACAGCTCATTCACCTACATCGCCATCATGCTTCCTCTTCCCACATGGGAGCTCTGGCCTCTGAGCCTGAAGGGGGCGTCTGCCCCCTCCTGTGTCACCTGGTTCCCACAGGCAGAGGCGCACACCATGACCAGAGGAGAGAGAACAGTCCTCTGTGGATATGTGGACCTAGGCAAGTGCAGAGTGCGGTGGATCCATACGTGAGGGTTTAGGAAGTAAGACCAGCATATGGCTGGGGAGGCTGAGACAGGAGAGCTTAGCACGCTAGGCCAGCCTGAGCTACATACAAGACTTTGTCTCAGAGCAAGAGAGACAGAGACAGAAATCAGCAGCCCGATTTTGTCCCACATCTCATGGCAGAATTTTGGCTCTTTCTGTTGGCACAGTTAGGTAAGTTTCACTAGGATATATGGTTGGGCCACCATGTTTTGTGGCTTTGTGACTTTTCTCTTGCCAGTGGGCACAGGGAAGAGGAAGCTCTGTGGGTAGACTGAGTGTAACCTGGTCATCTGAGGCGTGCATTTGCCTTTCCTGTGCCTGTGTGCTGTTCAGATGAAGTGTTTAGAAGAACACTTTGGTGGGGGCTCGGAAGTCACAGAACCGTGACTCTAGGGAAACAGGATGTCTTGATGGGAAAGCACCGTCCTGTGCAGCCACGGACTTCACAGTTGGCGGTGGCTTCCCCGCCCCCGCCATGGCTCTTTCCCGGGTCTTGAATAGAGGTCGAACATGTTACAAAGCAAAGTGACATCATCGATCTGAGATAACAAGTTAGGCAGCTATTGTAAAAGGTGCCTCATTTAAATACTGATTTTTAAATCAAGTATGATAACTTGGGGGTTATTCCGTTGGATTTTGCCTGTGTGCATGTGTGTGTGTGTGTGTGTGTGTGTGTGTGTGTGTGTGTGTGTGAGCTAGGGAGTGACCCTACACTGAGCTCTATCTCCAGCCCTATCTAGATATCTTGAGACAGGGTTCTACTGAGTTGCTCAGCTGCCCAGGGCAGGCTCAGGC
>PVJA010015001.1:0-46254 GCA_004027025.1 Myocastor coypus
TTTTTTTTTTTTTTTGTAGTACCGTGGGTTGAACTCAGGACCTTGCACTTACTAGGCAGGTGCTTATTCTACTAAGCTGTCTCCCCAGACCTCCATGCTGGTTTGAAAGATGCATAGATGGCAAAGTTTGGCATTGATGCAATTATCCTCCTGTAGCAAAATCACATGTATCGCTAGCTTCTAGAAGACAGTCCCTCTGGAGTGGTGGAAGAGAATGATATCATGCACATGTTGGGGACTGGAAATAAAAAGGGAGGGTGCTGCCCAGAGCATTACATGCATCTCTGTATTTAGTCTGGATGCAGGAGAAACATAGGACCTGCAAAAAGCCAAGGAGTCTGGACAAATGATGTCCAGGGTGAACTGAAGAATGAATATTCAGGGCTGCCTAAACTCAGCAGATTAGGAGACCCTATAAGATTTTGACAAATTTTACCAGGAGGCAAGTGAATGGTTGTTATCTAGGAAAGAAATCTGGAGTATCAAGAAGGAATTTCATGCCTGATACACATGTCTCTCAAAGGTAAGAGGAAACTTCTCTAAAGCAGTTGATTTATCTTGATGATCTACATTTATTGAATCAATGTGTGTCTGCTTAATTCAGTTTTATTTATCTATCTATCTGTCTATCTATCTTTGAGACAGGGTCTCACTATGCAGTTTAGGGTGGCCTTGTGGTCACTATTGTAGCCCCCAGACTGGTCTCAAATTCAAAGAGATCCTCCTGGCTCAACCTCCCGAGTGCTGGGAATACAAACATGTGCCGCTATGCCTACATCCAGGGTGAGACGGTGTATCTGGGGGTCTGGGGCTGAGACTGCCTGACACTTGGGACTGGGAATTGAACTCGGGTCTTTGTGCTTGCCAGGTAGGTGTTTAGAATTCTGAGCTATCTCTCCAGCCCTCCTTAATTCAGTTTGAGACTTGCTATTTTAGTAAGAGAATCACTTTGTGTATCTCAATGTCAAAAACTGTTTGACACTCATTATAATTGAGTAATCAGATACTAAAGTATTATTTTTCCTCATTTTCAGAGAACATTCTACTGACCTTGGTTTAAGTCATTTGGTCTGAAAGATGTGATACCCTAGGATTTGGAATCTTCATAGTTAAGCTAGCATACTACAAGCAAAATCGCAGCTGTTACAGTTGTCTCTGATGCCAGAGGTTACTTATCTCCAAGTTTCAGAGAGCAAATGAACAGATGGCCAATATTTCTCTAACTAAAACTTAGAAGCAACTGCTAAATTTTGCTTATGGACATCAGAAATAAGAAACCTTGGTTGAAGGTGAAAAAAAAAACAAAAAAACACTTTTTCCCCCTCAGCATTTACACAGAAAGTCAACTGTTTTTCTTAAAAACATTTGAAAGCTTGAGACTTTGCTCCTGCTACATTTGAGCAGCAAAGAGGGGCTTGCTCTTATGTGAGAAGAGTTACTCCAAAATGGGGTTCTGAATTAAATTAATTAATTTATTGATAAAATATACACTGTAAAACTCAAATGTATAAGATGTGATACAAATATCACAAAGGTTTAAATTAAAACAATTATTACAATGAGAGACACATTGTTATTAATCTCAACCAAAATACTTGTGTCAAAAACATGTGGACATTTTTGTCATTTTTGATGCAGATATGGAAGTTTTTTTGGCAAATATCTTCATGAAGTATGACTGAAAACAAACAAGTCAACCAACCAACCTGGCCCTAAGGAATGCTGTTGCTGTCATCCAAAGAAAAGGTAGGCCTTCAAAGACATTATGTTGTCGTTTCATCCACCTATCCACTGCATCTGGGATCATGAGACCTCTGGTTCTTCCACAAAGTCAAAATCACCATGTAACCTAAATGTTTGCATTCCACTCAGGACATCAAGACAGCTGTACTTGTGCAGCTAAAGCTACTCCTAAGGGAAGACTTCCTGAACTGCTTCAGAAAGTAGCAGAAATTAAGTCCCTGGTAGCGTGCTGTGATTGTATAGTGGCTAGAAAGTGGCAGAAATAAAAGGGATATGTATACTTGAAGCAAAGGAAAGTATTTTGAGGGAAATAAAGGGCAGTCTGACTTTTAATATAAAACATCTTTGTAAAAAAAATTAAATATCTCCTGTATTTTATGATTATACTTTCTGTCCCTTAGATAGAACATATTAAGACATTTAGTCTTAGGAATAAACCTAGCAAAGTTACATAATCTAAAAAGAACATATTAAACTCATACAAAGATATTTATGGAGTTCTAAATTAATAGAAATATCCTTACTAATAGAAAATATATTTACAAAGCTAATTCTTCAATGATGTATAGATTCAATGTAAGTATTATGAAAGGTTTACTGGAATCCTACATAGTTCTAAATATGTATATGAAGTATCAAACTACTGAGCATCTAAGAATATTCAAAAGGGAAAAGCAGATTTTAACACTTTCTGCTAGATGTATTTGAATCAGAGAAAATGTATAAGAATGTCTATGGCAGCATTCTTTTAATAGCCAAAGATACTAGCCAACATCTGTTTTTAACTCTGCTGTTCCATAGAGAAGCTGTTGACTAATTGCCTTGTGTGAGAGTTGATACCCACCCCTGTAAACTCCAGCAAAATTTTGTCAATAAAAATATCAGTTTACAGGTAGGACAGCAGGCCTTCTGGAGTATCAAATTAACCTTTATTTTCTATATTTTCATGCTTTTGTTTGAAGAGTCACAGTTTTACCTTTGATTACGTATTCAGATGTAACTCTGTATTCTTTCTATTGTACCCTGAAGCAGATTTCTATTATGTGTAATCAGTAATGCTCCAGGACCAAGAACCTGAGGTTGATCAAAGAGGTGCTGTGTCAGGTGTCCTTAGTGGGTTTCCCAAAATCCACTTGTGCTGCCTCAAGTTTGCATGCATGTATTCAGTGAATGTGAGACAGAAGGTGATGTATGGCATAGCCCAAGGGTGACAACCTAGTTTTCTGGGCAAGTATGCCGAAGGACAGCATACAGCACAGATGGGACAAAATGTAAACATGACTAGAATTTTCAGGGACCTTTTTTAGGATTCACCCATTTTTTTCTTTGTCACTGTGAGGATTTTGAAAATTTATTTTTTTTTCTTGTTTCAGAACTTTTGTTTGTTTATTTATTTATTTTTATGGCCGACTCAGCCTGCCCTGAGGGCAGGGGGCTGGTGCATCTTGTGGTGCCGGGGATCGAAACACGGTCCCTGCAGCTGCCTAAGCTTTCCTAAGCAGGCACTTTAGACCACTGAGCCATCCTGCTGGGCCCACTGTGAGGATTTTGTAACCCTGAACAACAGAGCCTGGTGACTGAGGAGTTGACTATGGGTAAAATTTAAAAATGAACTAATTGTTCAATCCATAAGGAAATAGGTTCTGTAACTGGGAATAGTGTCATCCTTGGAGAAAGAAACATGTGTAAAGTCTGAGAAACTGTGGTTTCTTAATATCCACAAGCTTAGGTGGTGAAGCATCTTACAAGGTATTTAACCAGTAGGGCTAGATACCTCTTCAGAGCTGTTCACTCACAAGGGTGAGGACACTTAAGACTACGAAGATAAAGGGGCTTCTTTTTTTTAATCATGGGGAACAATTTTTAAATTTAGAAATTACATCACAAAATTACAATGAGAAATTTCAGGCAGAACACAACAATATTTTAAAACATGACTCAGAAGAAATAAAATCAAAATGATCTCTGCACATGACATCAGACACCTATTTGTACACAGAAAAAAATTGAATGTCTCAAAAGACATCACACCATAGATAACATTTAGCAATGAAGATTAAGTCGTCCAAACATCGCAGAGGTATTTTTACAATTGCAGGAAGAGATGCGGTCAGTGCTCAATAATCCAATCAAGTTAGAATGTTTATTGTGCGTAGTTCTGTTTTTAGTGATGTATGATTAGGAGTATTCGACGTATTTAGTTTTGTTTTCCCCCTCAGGGATCAAACTCTGTGCCTGGTGCTTGCCAGGCAGGTGTTTATGCCTCTGAGCTGTCTTCCCAGCCCCTGCATTTAGGTTTATAGGACCATCATGCTACACTTTTGGCATGGTGTATTACAGGAAGCGTAAAACAGCAACATTTCCTCTAGTTCTATTGATGAATTATTAATCTCAGTTTTATGAGTTTTGTCATATTAAACAATACTTAACAAGAAAATAAAATACTAATAAAATAAAATATTAAATTTTAATATGCAATAAGTGTGCAGAACAAACATTGACATTTTCAGCATCAACTGCTTAAACGCTTATAAGATCCAAAATAAAACAGCAGAAAGGAATTCCTGTAGGAGCTATAATGAAACCACAAATAAAACTCTGCTGCACGAATAATCTTTGGTTCCACTATCACACCAAAAGCTCTTCACACGTGACAACTGCAAACTCCAAATGCAAGTCTCACACTTACTATACAATGCACATTTAGCAAGAAAACGAACTGTTGAGAAGACGAAATGTCAAGCATGCAATGAGTATTTAAAAGAATCATAAACTTTTTCAACATGAACTTTTTGGAAGATATAAACAGTAACAGTAATAAATTCCTATAGGAACTACAATGAATGTATAAATGAAACTCTATCATATAATCTTTACTTCAATTATTCCACCCAAGGCAGTTTTCACCCAGGTGAATGGCATATTCCAGACACAAGCTTAGTTTCTGCTGATAGCATGTGCACTTGTTTTCCTTCTGAGGTAGGACACATGTGACGTCTTGCTGCCCTACCTGTTTTCTTAGGAGGATCTTGTAGTTTCATCTGTCTAGAGAATTCACCTGTCTTTTTCAGAGTTCTTGGGCAGATACATATTGTTCATGTGTTGTATCTGACCATTTACCAATTCCGGTCACTCCTCTAAGAAAATGTTTCCATGGTATCTTGTACTTGTTAATTTTCTTGGTAATGTGTGCAACTCTGCCATGCTTAGAATTGAGCAGAACAAGCATTGTCCAAGTCTTTGTGTGTCAGTGACATCATAGTTGCTGCGCAACCCGTCAGGAATATCTCCACCTCTCATTTTGTTGTATAATGCGACCATTTCTGGCTTCATTGATATTGAACTCCACTATCCAACTTTTGTTTATTTGTTTGCTCTGAAATACACCTTGCTGTTCATCATACCAAATGGGCAACACAAAGATGCTTTCTATGTTTCCCCAGTGCGATGCTAATTTTCAGTAGACAAATGTGGTCTGGGTGTACTGTATCCAACATGGTGCCCTTTTAATTATCAGCAGCATTATTTTATTTCCTTAATACTTGAAAATGTCTTGTTATAGCTGAAAAGACAATACGACAGTGAAAATTCCAAGTAATTGCAGATGTTAAATTATATGGAAAGATTTGTTTTTATTTTTAAAGTATTATTTATTAATGTTGAAGCTTATCAAGCTAAAGCTAGATGTTATAAATAGATACTGGAAATTAATTCTCAAAATCTATGAGTGCTTGGGCTAGGGAGATCGAGATCGCTTAGTAGAATAAGCGCTTGCCTGGCAAGCACAAGGGCCTGAGTTCAGTCCCCAGTCCCTCCCCCCCACCCCCGCAAAAAAAAAATCTGAGCAGTTGAAACTGCAGGGTCAAACTGCTTCCACTTCCTTAGCACTGCTTGCAGATGGCTAGAAAATTTGTACCAAAACTCCAGAGAAGTACCTTAAACTGTAATCAAGGAAAGCAAGATGATATTAATTTCTCCTTTAGGACATATTCTAATCTTTATATTAGTTGAACAAAGTTCTCGTTCTATAATCTTTAAAACTACTACTTGGTTTCTATCAATGTATAATTGCTCTTGCTTCTTATACTTCAGAAGACAAGTAATGAAAACCAACGATCTATTATTTTCCAATTACTGCTTGTCTTATGTAGGAATAGACCATTTTTCAAATTATTTTAGGTATGAGTCAAATCAATTTCTATCATTTTATTGGCATTTACGTTACTTCATACTAATAAGTATTTCTAATTTCAAAAATGCATCTTAAAATTATATGTCTGAGAAACATGTATCAGTTCCAGGACCCACACTCATGAAGTTACTGAAGTATGAGAACGGCTCATTTGTAGTGAAGCCTGCAACCTCTTCCTACAGTATTTACAAAAATAGAATTTATTGGGTTCTTTCTATAAAGGCTCACAAACAATCACATCTAAATTACTGAGGCCTGTTATTTTCAATTAATCTTAGAGCCTTACTAATTATGTTTCACTAATTCATTAACACTTTTCTTACATTTTAATCAATAGAATTAATTATGAGCTTTCTATATGACTTGCTTTCCCTTCTTACAGGAAGTTTTGAAAATTGAAATGTAAATAGTTACTTTATATATAATACCAACAATTATGACCTACAGCTTTTATTTTATGAAAAATAAAATTTTATAGCAAGATACTAAGAGAATGTCAGTAGTTAATACACTGCTCATTATCATTATTAAAGAAGTTACTCTTAGTACAAGGCATTTGCATTATTCTTTTACCTTTGCCTGTCCACAAAATGTCACTCCTGGTTGCATTCATCCACGGGCTTTATAATGCAATTTACCGTTAAAGGGTGCATGAACCTCAGCCCAGCCACAGTTTTGTGTACCTTTCTTCCTAGAATACTTTTGTGATTTGTTTTCAGTCAAATCATGCTCCTCTTGGCTCAGTAATTTTCCTACATTTCAGCCTTCCCTGGAGCTGCCAAGGCTGTGAACTCTCTCCTCAGCAAATGCCATCTTTGTCTTACTCAGCAGAACAGACTGGGTGGCCAGGCAGAACTTCTTCAGTATTCATCTTTCTCCATAGACAACTTGGCTGGCACTTGCTGTTTATTGTATTTAAAGGGAACAATGGCATTTGTCCTCTTCTATGACAACACTCCCTCTTGTATTGGCAATTGTCACCTTTCGCATATCTCTTATGTCAGGGACCTTTAGCTTTCCTCTTCCATCTTTTCTCCCTCAAAGCATAATTTTTCAATCAATGGTCATCCGCTTGATTTATTGCCAGAGAGGTACTATACTGTAGTAGATATTTTCCCTGTAATGAAATAAAAATCTTTCCACCATTCAAATCTTTTTCTTTCACTTGGGATATGTTACCACAATGAAGCCAGTTAGATAAGATATCTTATGAGTGGCTTTTATTAGAGACCAACACATTTTGGTTTTGAGTTATAGCGTCTACACCATTGCTAGTTTAGAACCTGCATCCAATGGCCTTGGCCTTAAATGTACACATTAAGCTTGGGAAGCCCTGCTTGAGGACAGGGATTGTTATCACTGGCTATGCATTAGAATGTCCTAATAATGCCTAACGTTAATATTAATGTCCAGATATCTGTCTAAACCACAGTCCTGGCAGGTGATAGGCCCCATACACTGTTCCTCCCTTTCTTCCTTCATTTTCTCCCTCATACTTTCTTCCCTCTTTCCTTCTTTGCTTCTTCCCTTTCTTCCCTGAATTTGTTCTGCTTGGTCTTTCTTTCAAAGCTTCTTAGGGGAGAATCTTGCCCTGCAACCAGCAAAGAGATTTATTACATTACTGCCAAGGAACATCTGTAGGGTGACCACTCTGATACTCCTACCTATGCCACTAGAACAAATTAATCAGAATGGTTCTAACTCTCCCATCTGTAGAATAAGATCTGCCTCACAGAATCATGCTGCAGCACTGTGCTTGAAAACAACGCCTCACCAAAACGGATGACCATCAGTAAATATTCTTAAAATGATATGCTTATTCTGTATCATTGTTAACGTTTTAAACATAATTTAGTATATCTAAAGAACAAATGGCTTCTGTTTTTCTCAAATTCTAAGGCTTCTTACTATTTTATTTTGCTTTTCATTAGGAGCTAATTACATAGTAGTTTAAAAGGTTTTAAAGACCAGCTCCAAATTTACTGAAAAACATGTAGTAAAAGTTTTGTTTTCCTTTCTTTCTTTATTTTTTAGCCTTTATAACAGAGAACATCAAGACATGTTTTCTGGCAATTCAAGAAAAAGAAGATCGCCTAGGTTTTTTATTTTTCAGTAACTCTGGTTCAATTTTCTGATATATAGAACTGAGCCTATTCCTTTTCCATTTGGGAGAAGTCATCAGAGTCACCGTTTATATCTTCTCCAGATGCGGGGGCAAGTAGGTATGCTGCTGATTTGGAGGTGTGAACTGATTGCACCATCCTGTAGTGGTGGAAAGAGAGAGAACATTACAAAATGACCACTCAAATTTAATCAGGCCTCTTAGTCAATCTCTCTAAGCAAAATTAAGTATAACTTTCTTCCAGGTAATAAATTAAGAAGCAATGTAAAGAAAAGAAAGTTATTTAAGAACTTAGCTAAGGTATTAAATTCCAAACACTTGGCTCTATCACTGTGTCTTTTGTTTTGGAATAAGACAGTGGAGATGACAAACAAAATAACTTCATACAGCAGAAAGACTGGGAAAATGATCAGCGTAGCATGATCAAAATCTATGCAAGAGGCAACGCTGATGAGCCAGGCCGAAAGATGAAGTAGGCCCTGAAGCTTGCAAGCCACAGTCCGTTCTGAAGAACTCAGTTGTCCTCAAAGAGACAACCAGAATTAACAACAAGAGACAAATAGGAAAGAAACCACAAGAAAGTTAGGTGAAAAATTAATAGCACTGTGGGCTGGCGGGATGGCTCACTGGTCTAAGGCACCTGCTTAGGAAAGCTTAGGCGGCAGCAGGGACTGCAGCTTGATCCCCGGCACCACATGCTGTGCCAGCCAAGCGCCCAGGCAGGCTGAGCCATAAATAAATAAATAAATAAATAAATAAATAAATAAAGTTTACATATTTAAAAAATTAATAGCACTGCTATTATAATAAAAATTAAAAAGCTAAAAAGTGAGATAGGCAAATGTCCTAAAAGGTAGAGCTCATGAACAAAGATCATTGTAATGCCAAATTTTACAAGTCCAAGGAATCTACTCTTTGACAAATACAGATAATAGCATACTAGTGATCATGGTGATAAGGAAGAGGAAATTATCAAGAAGAAATATGAAATAATTGCCCACAAATGCAAAAATTTGAGCCCTTAAGCTGAAAGCAACTACTGACGATCCTCTCAATGAATAAATACCACCTCCAGAAAACAAAATCAAAATACCTTGTATGCACTCCTTTCCCCTTTTAAAATATAGTATTAGATAAACAATGGAGAAAGAAATTTACATTTCTCAGGAAAACTGAGTAAGGTCTTAGCATTGTTACACAAACTCAGTGACATGTGAAAGTAGAATGAAAGCAGTCGCAGCCACGGAGCGTCTCCGCAAGTCCATCAGCCACGGGCCCTTTCTGCAAACAGCTCCCAAACGGCAGCCCTGGGAGTCTGGACCTGCACTTGATTACAGCAGAGAAAGCAGGCGCCACAAAGTGGCCTGCAGGTGCGACCCATACAGATCAAACCAGAGGTCCCCAGAGCCAATCTGTGAAGTAGTTCTGGAAATAAAACAACCAACACGAAGACGTGGGAAAAAACACAGAACACGTGAAAAAGAAAGCTGACTCAAATTTTAAAGAGGAACATATTTCTTACAGACAGTTCATAAAAAAGATTTCCATATTTCCCAAAATATGGGAAATTAAGTATGGAGTACAGCAAAATGGGACATGATTTCAAGCAATCATCTGAGTGACAGAGAAAAGATTACCCCCACTTTAAAGTTAGAGAAGGTTAAGATGACATCACAGCCTGCATGGCATGACTCAAGGAAGGAAGACGTCATCCTAGATTAAAACTTGGCCAGGTGATGAGCCATTAAGGCACTGTGTGTAACAGAATTCCAACTGTTGTCTATCAATGTTCAGTTTCTATGCTTGTCTATGTCAGAGCATCCATAAAAGATGATGTCGTCAGTAGGGTGCTGACTAAAGACGGGATGAAGGAGAAGGAAAGAGATGATTCCACCTGTATGTGCCGCATGAGGAGTTTGGCAGTGCAGCTTTAGAGGCGTAAGGAGAGAATAGATGTTGGCTAACCTTGTAGCCCTTCTTTTTTCTCTAATTTTTGGTCTCTAAACTTATAGTCTTGGCCCGGCAGGATGGCTCAGTAGTCTAAAGCGCCTACTTAGCTTAGGTGGCTGCAGGGACCGCGGTTCCATCCCCAGCACCCCATGCTGCGCCAGCCCTGCCCTCAGGGCAGGCTGAACCGGCCATAAAAATAAATAAATAAACAAACAAAAGTTCTGAAACAAGAAACAAAAATAAAATAAAAAACTCTTTAAAAAAATAAATAAACTTATATTCTTAACCTGCCAGAGGAAAAGCTTAGTGATACTATTACTCTATAAAATAGGTACTAGAGCTTAACATCACTGTCTTTCTGAGTACGAAACATCTTAGAGTTAACTTGGGATTGGTATTTTCTATCAGTCATTGATATTCAAACAAATGTCTAAGGAACGTGATAAAAGCAGTTACACATTTTTACATATTTAAAAATCTAAGTATATAAAAAATTGTGGCCAGTCAATCTTATGGCATTTTTCTAGTCTCTTACTCTCATTTAATACCCTTTTTTGTTTTCTTGTAAACCAACCATTTACTTGAGACAGAGTATAGCAGTAACTGAAATTATTTTGGCCCCAGCCCTTCAAGATCAGTAAGGGCTCAGGACATAAGAGAACCAGTGCTATCACCGCCTGTAATTCAGTGGTTTCCCAAATTTTCTGGTCAAGGAGGTTATGGGGCTACAGAGGAAAGGGACTTCAGAGTCACTTAGAGAGAAAACATTCCCTCAGGCTTTCAAAGAGGGCAAACCAGTCAAGCAATGCCAGTGACTCATCCAGATGGCTGACACTGACAACAGTTCTACAAAGCACTGTACATGGTTCCAAAGTAAATCCTGAGCAGATTTGACTGACCTTGAGAGATACAGAAGTTCCATGTTTTGCTATACAGGTCATGCTTGAACTTGTGCTTAACCACCCAGCAAAAACGTTTAACCACAAGGCATAAAACAGAAAGCTAGATTAGAATGATGAGCTGTAAAAGGCTTAAATGAACAGCGTCTAACATTGCCAGTTTTACCAATAACCCACTGCGATTAGATTATCAGACATTGGATTATGTATACAGCTACTTTGTCTTAGTTCAAAGAGAGGAAATTTGGTTGTATCAATAATGATTTGAAAAATTATAAAACCTACACCCTGGGCTCTGTATAAGTAGTAGGAGGACAGCAATATGCATTGTATCAAATATTGAAATGTACTACTAATGTGTTTTGAAACTGCCACATTGTTATTTCTTATTAAAAGCAATAATAAAAAATAAATAAGTAAAAAAGAGAATAGAACATGCTAAAACAATTGATGAAAATCTAAAGTAATTGTAAAGTATTAATGAAGAGAACTCTGAAGGAAATAAGACTTCTACATCGACTAAAGCCACACCTTTATGATTCATAAAAGTGGAATTAATAGGCATATGTTAGACTTCTAGGTATAATGACATGAGTAGGTGGCCAGAGAAGAGGTTTATCAGAAGTGAGAGCAGAATTAAGGTAAGGTACAGTATTTCATCACTCTCCCCCCTGAGAAGCTCCTTGATGTGACTATTATTTGCATGACTTACTCTGACAAAAAAAAAAATTTGAAATTATTAGTTTGAGTATTTTAACAGGACTTCCAAGATACGGAAATGTCTCCTTTGACAGACCCTTTGCTCTGCAGTAATTCTCCCTCTTTTGTTCCAATGTGTTTTTACTTTTTTATCATATTGCATAGACCAATCTTCTGCGAACATTACCACTTATAAGAGCACCCTCTCACTCACATTATTATATGCAGTCTTTATAGATCACAAATACTGTATTCTGTAATCCTTCAAGAGTACAGAGAACTACAATATTAATCACCATTGAAATGAATAGTTTCTGGGAAGCATACCTTATTCTAAGTTGTTATCTCCTATTTAGTCAGGCTCCTTATCATAGATTACTTGAATTTTAAAAAGCTCTCAGTGAAAGCAGTGCGGAGTAAGTGCATCTTTAAGAAACTCTTACATTTATTTTTAATTACATTTATAAGATCATGTTAGACTGTACACTTCTTGCAAAAAGCATCCCAATATTTAATTGTGTGGGTTTTTTTTTTTGTATTTTATGAAAATCAGTAGAAGAAAAATGGTCATTACACTTGTGATTTTAGTGTCTGCTGATGCCATTAACTAAGATGCTCTGCCTGAGACCATGCTATTAACCCGCTCTGTCTTATATTGGTCTCTTGTTAAGTAGATGGTTTATGTCGGCCACTTACATAGCAAGGCTTCTTAAGAAAACTTACACCATTTAGTTAGGTCTTCCATCAGAATGGTGAAAACAAGAAGCAGGAAGATACTAATTTTAGTTGGAAGTGCATGGCATTGGGTTCATAGTGGCCCTTTCTCCTTCCAAGTTAGCATTCCGCAGGTGAGCAGGCACACTGACACAAGTCCATGCCAGCAGGCTTCAGCTCCCACGGTCTTTCTCCTTAGTTATTTTTATAATTGCCCTTTTCCTGATCAGTGACCCATTTTCCTGAATTTGTGCAATGCATGAAATTTAAGTTCTTCTTAGTAAATTGATGCCTGCACCTAAATATCTCATTTTTAAAATTTCCCTTCAACTCCTCACCCACCTCCCTCCATCCATCTCTGGACACCTTCCCCATTCCATCATCAATATCATTATTGTTGTTGTCCTTGCCATTGTTGTTATTGGTATTATTATCACTATTATTGTATGGTGTTTAGGGCATATAGTGTCTTCATCCACTCTGGATACTTGGTACAAGCCCATGCCACGTCTTGTACCTTTTGACCTCCCTGTCTCCCAAGCTACCTGTGGTCCCTTAGAACCCTTACCCTGTCCAAAAGATGTGTCTTCTTGTTTCTTTCTAATGATTCCTCTTTTGAGCTTCTTGTTTGCACTTTGTCTTACTCAAACGCAAGATACCATATGGTATTTCAGCTTGTGTTTCAAATTTATTTCAATTAACAGTATATTTCCCAGATATATCATTTTCTTATAAGCATCTGGAGTTGGTCCTTCCTTATACCTGAGTATAATTCCATTGTGAGCAGATATCACAGCTTCTTTATTCATTCGTCTGTTGGTGGACACATAAGCGGCCTCCACGCAGCTGTGATGAGGTGTGGTGCTAGGAATGTCACAGCAGTTCTGCGGAATTCTTCGGATGAGAAGCCTCGGCAAGATCTGGTATTCTGTTGACAATCAGAGTGAAATGTCCCAGATGAAGGGAACGATTGAAACCAACCCTACTGGGTTACACAATGCTTTTTTTTATTCTGTCTGAGCAAGAAAGCATGAAGCTCCCACTGCCACTGGTGAGCATTTGGGACGACAGTCACCTAACTGGAGGTGAAGCTGACTTCATCACTACGGACAGTTACTAAGTAAGGGGTTGAAGCCCAGACCTCGCACTGGTGAGGTGTCCATTGCACCACACTTAGGGAGACCCTCACCCCAAATGCATGGGCTGAAGTCCAGGCCTAACAACCCTCAGGACTCAAGCAACCCTAATGACAAACTCACCCTTGCTTGTGAGTACAAAGTGCATCGAGGAAAGGGATTAAAGGAAAAGCATGTGTTCCAGCCAAGGACTCCCTTAACCCGAGGGACCCAGAGTTGCCAGGCTTAAATTCTTACTTAACCCTGCAGGCCTGACTGATGTGCTTTCTCTCTGGCTCAGCAACCACCTGACATGTACACAAAACACTTCAGAACTAGGAGGCCCAGGTAGAGTCTCATCCCAATTTATTATACGCTCTGGATGAGCTAAACACGTCTTCACTCTGTACCCAGCCCACTTGGAGAGTCCCAGGGGGTCTCCAGATGTCATAAGCCTCAAATCTAAGTGCACAACCTCGGTCTCACTGTGCTGGAGGAGCAGCGTTAACAAGTTGGTCCACAGTACCCGGAACCCCTCCAAGTCACGGTAACAAGGCTACCCTGCTCAGCAGCATGAATCGCTCACAGAACACAATTCTGTGCAGTGCATGGATTATTCCAGCAAGTCAGCAGATCATGTGCAGGCCCCTTGCGTTGTCAGGTTGACCTAGAAAAGCAGACTCTGCTTCTTTGGTGACCTTGCTAGCATGCTATCAATATCTCAGGAACAGATTCTTCTGATTTTCTTCTTAGGAGAGACAGCAGGTCTCTGCACTGCATAAACTGGTTGGCTTGGAGATTTTATTTCTACACTGGAAATTGTTGTAACTTTCACACAAAAGAAACACTCCTTTACCTGGGGGAAAATGCATTAACATGGAAAGTATTAACCAGTAGAGAAGATGCTACCCTGGCAAGTGGTAATGGAAGTCTGTTGGAACTTTCCTTTGGCATTGTTTTCTGGAGAAAACCCTTGTCCTTCAGAGGCAGGTTGATACACGTCTGCAGTAGCTCTGCTATCTGTGACATCCATGGTGCTATATACATTTGCTAGTTCCATGGTATCACTTACCATGTGTAGGTTTTGCCTACACCGAGTAGGTTTTCTAGGAAAATATGCTTAAACCTAGCTCTGATGACTTCAAGTCTTTCCTTCTAGGGCCGGCCAGATAGCTCAGCCAACTAAAGTGCCTGTTTAGGCAGAGTGCAGCGGCCAGGATTTGATCCCTGGAGATGCTGGTCTTTTCCATAGACTACAGCTGGGCGTGGGGCTGAATGTACACACTTATAACATGTTGTACATGCACGAGCCGGAATTCTGCATGGCGAACCTGAAAGTCCTCCGCACTGCAGCAGCTCCCGAGGTGAGAGGAATGACAGGCGCAGAGGAGAAAATTAAAAATTATCAGGAGGTAAAGCCGGGCGTGGTGGCGCATGCCTGTAATCCCAGCACTTGGGAGGCTGAGGCAGGAGGATTGGTGTACGTTTGAGACCAGCCTGAGCTAGAAAAGTGAGCTCAAAGTCAGCCTGAACTGTCCAACAAGACCCTGTTTCAAAAAGAAAAAAAAAAAAAATTATAAGGAGGAAAAAAAAAAAAAGGAAGCAAAGACCAGTTTCACAAATGTCACCATAGTTGTCCCTGAATAAATGATGCTAGATTGGAGTACACAATGAAACTTTGAAATTCAACAATTAAGCAAAAATCAGGTAAAATTTTTCCTGGTAGTTAGAGTAGTCAGAGTGCATTCTCATTGTTTGAGTAGTGGGTTTCAGAAAAAGGTAATTCAAAGTACCTGGGAACTATCAAAAAATGGAAAAGAAGGCAAGAGAACTTTCCTTTTTTCAGTGGGGGAGGTCTACAGGCTGTTCAGGGTCTCACTACTAGATCAGACTTATCGTGATCCTCCTGTTTACAGCCTGCCAAGAGCTAGGATTACAGGTGCATGCAACCATGCCCAGTCTCAATTGCAGTCTCAGGGTGCCCGGGGGCAGGGCTGGCACAGCAGGCCTGGGGATCAAACCTTCAGACCCTGTGTCTGCTTGTAGGTGCTTTAATCTGCTGAGCTATTTTTCTGGCCTGAGAGAACTATTTTGGGGACACAAGGGCAGGTTGTTGTACCATCTTGAGGATTCTGCACTTCATCTTTAAGCCCACGTCCCAAATGTCTTTTGTAGAAGGCTATGGGACAATTTTAAAGTGCAGTTCTGAAAGAAAATACCAGCATATACCAAGAGAATTTTTCACAACAATTAGTATATGCATACCATAAGCTCCTCTAACAAGGAATGAAAATCACTTTGCAGATAGCTTGTTCACAACAATTTTATAAAAATTGCAGCTACCGAACCAACATGTTTTACTTCATTTACTTATAAAGTAGATCCTTATTATTTGCTACATTTTCATGCTATAAATTGCTATGGATATGAGATTAGTGAATACTCATCTCTGAGGAAAAGTAGATTAGGTTTTTATACGCCTCTGTCATGATGTTTTCTTTTTTTTTTTTGGTCTTTTTGAGACAGGGTCTCACTATGCAATTCAGGGTGGCTTTGAGCTCACTTTTGTAGCCCAGGCTGGTCTCGAACTCGCACTGATCCTCCTGCCTCAGCCTACCGAGTGCTGGGATTACAGGCGTGTGCCACCTGCCCGGCTATGATGTTTTCATCAGATAACAAATTAATAATTTTGTTTCACATGTATGTTTACGTTGAAGACCTCTTTTATGTTTAGTCATTGCTGTGGAAGTCCACTGCGGTAACTCACACCTGAGCGGGCCTCACAGCAGCACTGGCTCTCTCTAAGACACGGCCTGGCCTGTCTTCACCCAGTGATGCCTGCCGACACTTCAGCACCAGGTTTTCAGGGCATGGTGAAAAGTCAGCAACATATGAAAACCATGGCACTAAGTGCATGAGGTGAAAGAAGAGAGCAGAGCCTTAATTTTGAGAGCTTATAGAGACACATACAGAGTCTATCAAAAAATGAACACCTCACGGAAAGAAAAACTTATATAAACATTTTAATAGCAAATTTATAGAGGCATCCTGAGAGGAATAAAAGCTCCCTGTGTCATCTACAATTACCAGAGGGGCTCACTGGGTGGCCATTAGCATGCAGACCTTTGCTAGGATGACAAGCCGCTGTAGTGTGAGAGCCTGTTTTGGGGGGACCCTGTTTAGTGTTGTTCTACCCAGATTCCCGAGTGAAGACCAGAGCCCCACACATATGCATTGCGGGTTAGCTAGCCAGCTAACATCAACTAGTAGGATAATTCACAAAGATTCCCTCTGTGGGTAATAAAGACTATCTTATCATTTTGAAGAAACTCTAACAACTATTTCTTTGCACTCAACATGTAGACTATTGAAAAACCATTTTAGAATATTTGCTATGTCAACCTGTGTTTGCTTCACCATATTCCAAACCCTAATATAGGAATGTTCAGTTTTCAAAAAACCATTTGGTTTGTATAGATTTGGCTTATGTAGAGGAGGTTTCTGATACAAATAATGTATAAGTGCTGTTGGGAAATAGGAAGAAATCATTCAGATGGGAAGGGGAGCTAGGCAGAGGCAGAGAGAATGGAAAGAAGAGGTGGAGGTGGAAAGGAAGATAAAACGGACATGAAGCTTTGTAAATAAGGAGGGGAGGGGAAAAGGGAAGGGAGGGGGATGGGATCAAAGGGGAATCAAGATGTAGCTTGCACAGGGTCTCAGCTACTCTTGTCTCACTGATGGGACATACACGTGACATACAAAATGAAGGAAGGGAAGATTCATTTTGCTCACAGTTACTGGAGGTTTCAGCCGATGCTCAGCCGGCTCCAAGGCAGAGTGGCACAGGGCAGAAAGCAACTTTTCATGATGGTGGCAAAGAGCAGAGAGCAAATGAGAGGAGTAGGGGCAACAGAGGCCGCAGAGAACACGCCCTAATCTACATTCAGGCTGTCCACCCCAGGCTGCATGTAGTACTCACATGCATAATCCCAGCAGTACTCAGACCCATAATCCCAGCCCTGGATCTGAATTAATCAGAAACTGTAGAACTGTGTCTTAATGACTGCATGAGGCCTTGGGGAGGCGGGGGACAAATACACACAAACCATACCATGCAGGTACAAATTTCCTATGAGGGATGTGACCATTATGTATATATCTCTATATCTCAATTGGACTAATAAATTTAATTCAAAAAGAAGCACATTAAAGAAATATTTGAATGAAACATAATCAATGGAAAGAAGGCCAGAGGAAATTTTCATCTGAAGCATTTAGTAGAACCAGTTTTTGTGAGAAAGGTTTATACATTTTGCCATTTATATCCAATAACGAACAGCAGTATCTCTTCTAGATAAAATTCTTCTCCATTTTTTTGCCATAAATGGTGTTTACAATGTCCTTGAATAAGAAAATTATCGGAGGATATCCTCTTTTGATAATTCTAAAGCTTGGAGAAAAGAGGAAGAAAAGATAAAATAAGAACAATGGAAGTTTGGGGCAAAGGTCATGCTACTGTTTCATAAATGAATCAGTTAAATTGATTCTCAGAAGAAGCTTAAATGAGACATGGGCAGAAAATCTGGCTACTTCTCCAAGCTCCTTCCTTCTGCAAGGGCTTCCTGCTAATGCACGTCTGTGAAGCAATGACTTACCTGAAATCTACTTTTCGTCTTAGAAAAGAAGTTGCTTTTTCAAGGAAAAATGTCAAAACAGTAGGACCAATGACATATTTGAAACACATTAATGTCAATTGTGTAGTGTTCCTAAGTAGGGTATCTCTCCCTAGAATGTCATAAAATATAACTCATTCATTTTAGCTGTCAAAATACAGTCACTTATTAAAGTAATTAACTGTTCAGTTTTGTAACAGTCAATCTAAATATTGTAACATAATACATTTATACTAATGACAGGGCTACGGGCAGATCACTACAAGTGTGATCTAGTAGTGAGACCCTATAAACCCTTTCCTAAAACACACACACACACAAAGATAAGAATGTAATAATTTTTATTGGAAATTAACTATCTGTATTTTACTATTTAGTCTAATAATAACTATGCTAACTCTTTTGCAAAAGCAATATTAAAACTCTAAAGTGAAGAAATGGAAAAATATGAAGAATGAATGTATTTAAAGCTATTGCTTTGATTAAAGTTTGTTTAATCTTAACTTTGATTTTAATTTAAAACTCAAAAATAAAAGGGCAAAACTTATATCACTTTCATTATGTGTTTTTCATGCATAGAAATATCCATACCTTGGAAGTCAATCCATAAAGGAATTTCTCAGATGGATTTTAATAAAGAACTCACAAATGCTCACCATAGAGAATTCATTTATTTACATAAGAAATTACAAAATTAAATTCAGCATATATATTTTCAATGTGTACACTTCACCATAGTAACAAACTCAAGAACTCCGAGTGACTTAAAACAGGAAACACAAATGTAAATTTTCTACAGTATTTCACCTATAAAATTAGGATTTTATACCTCGTTCTTCCGAAACTTTAAGTTAGAGGAGTCATTTTCTTTTGTTTGTGTCTCAAGATTTGCCCCTTTATTGTCTTTAGGAAATCCAGTTAACAGAGTTCCTCATTTTTTCCACTTAAGAGTACTGTACTGTGTGTACATCCTGGAGCTATGCACTGGGGCTTAAAAAGATTCAAGTCTTTTCAAAGCACCTAAAGAAAAGATAAACAGTGTAACGTAAGGAACTAATGCAAATTTCCAGTGTTCTTTGAAGGGTCCTGAAAGTGATTTAGACACAGGATGGGTCCTGCAATGTCAGTCTCATCTGCTTCAAGCAGCCTCTGCACATTTTCTTTCCCAAATTTCTACCTAAATTAAGATGGAATCGATCATTCTTAACACAGCCTGATGGAATCTGACTCTCCATGTGCTCGAATCCCAGTTCCAGATATTAAAGGCAACATCTTGAACATTACCTATCCTTGAACATTGCCACATCTACCGATCTGTGATCACTAATTGGATCCGAATCCTCCATCTCGGCTGCGAACTTCCCACCGTTCCCCTCCTTAGTTCTTTGCTGGTCTTCATGGAAGACATTTCAAGTATTTCCAATTATCCTTAAACTTTAGTACTCTCAATTTTCCCCTTAATTTCCACAGAAAATCTTGCTTCTCAATGTAGTAGGAAGATTTCATCTAAGATGTCGATTCTTTTTTTTCACCAAATCTGCTTAAATATTTGCCATCTGCTTCTCCTTCCTGTTATTTTGGATCTATGCCCTTCTTGCACGGTGGATCATGTTCCTCTCTGTACCCTTAAAAATTCAGCCCTTGCTTTCATACGTTCTCTTCCTTGTAGCTTCAGTTGCCTTTTCCATTTTTGGATCTTTCCCTTTTCATCTCCAGGTGTGGACCTGTCTCTCCTCCTTCTCTTCATCTTCCTCCTCCTCCTCCTCCTCCTTGTCCTAGCCTTCCTCCTCCTTCTCCTTCTCCTTCTCCTCCTCCCTCTCCTTCTTTACCTTCTCCCTTGTCATTTTTTGTTTCTTCTTGTAAGATGCATATTCCTTTTATTCATTTTTATAACACTTTCCATATGCTATTATTACCTGGTTTCAGCTTTACAGTGTTTTCATTAAATACAATGGATAGTTGATTTTTTGTCTTATTTATGTGTGCAGCACATATCTTCATGTGTGTGTGTGCGCGCGCGTGTGTGTGTGTGTGTGTGTGTGTGTGTTACTGGGAAATGAACTGAGGACTTTCACACTATGCTACATCCCCAACCCATTTATTTGGTTTATTTGATTCTCTGTATTTTGAGGGAGAGTGTATCCAAATCACTAAGTTGTCCTTCGTAGGCTTGAATTTGCGATTCTCATGCCTCAGTGTCCCAGTATATACATGGAAGTACAGTAGATATCATGCTGATTGCATTTTATTTTTTATTTTTTGGTTTTTTGAGACAGGGTCTTGCTATGCAGCTTAGGCTGGCCTTGAGCTCACTTTTGTAGCCCAGGCTGGTCCCGAACTTGCACTGATCCTCCTGCCTCAGCCTCCCAAGTGCTGGGATTATAGGCATGCACCACCACGCCCGGCGCTTATTACATTTTAAATATCATACTTCAGTTCCTTTAAACTTCATGCCTGATATCTGAAAAAAATATGTGACCTTTTAAAAATAACTCTTTATTATTTATCTCAT
The DNA here is from genome assembly GCA_004027025.1 of Myocastor coypus. Taxonomy (NCBI): domain Eukaryota; kingdom Metazoa; phylum Chordata; class Mammalia; order Rodentia; family Myocastoridae; genus Myocastor; species Myocastor coypus. Next base: position 20,620 of record PVJA010015001.1, read on the forward strand.
TTCACTCCTCTTACTACTTTGTCTATTGCATCTGAGTATCCCTTGCTCAGTCTAGGCACATTTAATGCTGAAATATATAAGTATGTATTTATGTTTACATTATACATTATTGAGATATTGATAATGCAATAATGTCAATGAAAATAGCTATTGTGGTAAAAAAATTTTATAACATATTTCTTATAGAAAAAAAATTGGAGTTTCTTTTTTATTTGTAGCCAGCTGAGCCCACCCTGAGGGGTGGGGCTGGCATGATATGTGGTCCTGAGGATCAAGCTGTGATCCATCTGCATGCACCTAAGCTTGCCTAAGCAGGCACTTTAGACTGCTGAGCTATCTCACTGGCCTGAAATAGGATATTTTTAATTAGTTAAAAAGTCAATGAAAGTCCTGTTAAAATATAGGTAACCATGTTTAAATAGGCAACCAGGTAGCTATTCATGCTAAATATAACAGAAGTTCAAGGGACAATGTGCAAGAAGGCATTGCCAACAGATGGTGGTATAAGACATCTCAGAATTCATTCCAGCATGAAGTAGATAGTTTTTGTTGGAAAAAAATAGGTAACACCTTTATCTTCAAGGGGGATTGACCTGGTGCATGTTTTCAGAGGGTTCAGTCTATGGTTAGCTATGTGTACAAGGCAGAAAAAACATGATGGAAGGCCCTAGCACTATGAGCTTCTTCATCGTAGCACCTGGGAGTGGAGCAGAGAAACAGCACCTGGGAGAAGGGCAGGGACTGGATGAAAGCCAAGATCATCCTCCATGACGAACCCAGATACACCCAGAAATGTACTTCAGTAATCCACTAGGTGGCTCCCAGTCTCATCCCAGTGGACAATTTTAACCATCACACCTCATAAAAGCCATTAGAAATCTAATCGTTTTCATGACAATTCCTTGATCCATGAAATCTCCTCAAGTCAAGCAACAGAAGAGCGAATGATCAGGTTCCCTAACCTTTCAGAAAGGAATCTCACTGGGATCATCCAAATCATATTTCCGGGGACTAACTCCTATAGCTTGAATCATTTCCACTTGCAAAAGCTCACGTTGAAATGTATGCCTCATAGTGAGAAAATTTAATTTGACTACACCTTTTAGAGGCAGATGCTTTGGAAGGTGATTAGACTGAGGTAAAATTATCAGAGTGGAACTTCCATGAGTGAGCCCTGGTGAATTCATACAAAGCAGGAGAAGACAGCCCAACATTCCCTACTGATTCTCCTCAAGTGATACCTTCTACTCAGAACTCCACCAGCAATGAGGCCATCACAAGCAGTGGGTCTTCTACCTCAGACCAGAAACATGAATCCGAGTATTCCTCTTAGTTTTTAACTCATCTGTGCGCAGAACTTGGTTATTAGCAATAGATACCAGATGAAGACACTAGCACAGGATAAATATCTAGAGATGGTCAGGAGCAAAGAGGAGGAACAATAAGTCTGTCCGCATCAGCCTGTCTCACTCTCTTGGCTCGCTGTTGACATACGGCACTCAATTACCACAATAAGAAGGCGGAAAGGCTGACTTTTGCCTCACTTTGCAGTCCCTGATCATCTGGCTGCAAAGAAGAAGCGGCATGGCACAGGTTCACAGGGGAGGAGAAGCTGCCCTCCCTATGGCAGCAGGAAGCAGAGAGCAAAGAGAGCAGGCAGAAAGGCAACTCTCGTCTGCACATCCGGGGACTGATCCACTTCTTCTGACCAGGCTCTGTCTCCAAATGCCAACTCAGTTTTAACTCCTGATCACTCACTTTGCACAAGCCCCTGCTCTGAGGGCCTGAGGGTGGCAGGATACCTCCAGATGAAAACTATATCCATACCCAGGGCTGTGCGGCGACAGGGAGCCTGCTTTGCCAAGAACCAAACAATATCTACTGAGAACCTCGGTAGACACGGAACCAGTTGCGTATCGCCTGTTGCGCTTAGCACTGACAAACCCTGATGTTTTGCCACATTTTAATCTTGTCATTGCTGGCTCCACCTGCCTAATTATCCAGTCGATTTTCTCTTCTTTCCCTTGATTCCCTCAACCAGGTACCAGGGGAGCAACCAGGTACATACGCATTCATGCCCATGCTCTCAGGGCATGCATGGTTGTGGCTAATCCCACAGTTGTGTGTGCCATATGCACAGCCCCAAGTGCAACTATATTTGACCCTGATTCTCCCACCTGCCTTGGTCTCTGGCCTTGTGCCACAGGCCCTGTGCCCACAGCTGGTCCCTAACACCACATGAATACCCACAACTATCTCCTAGAGTACATACACATCACTGGCAACAGCAACAACTCCCATTCCTGAAGGACTTTTACCTCATCAGGGAACCCGACAGGCCTCCTAAGGATTCCAGTGGCCCTTGTTCCTACCACAGCTTCTCGAAGCTTCCTGCCAGGGCCAGCGCTGTTGCTGATCGCATGGCTCGCAGGTCATTTGGGATGATAAGTTGCTTGCCCACTTTTTAGATATTTGATCCTCTTGTTGCAGCATACTCCAGGGAGTCTCTTCTCCCAGTTCACAGAGTTGAGAGATGCCTGTTTCTGCACCTGTGTGGTGGCCTACACAAAGCTGTGATGACCACTAAGGTTTAGGGAAACAAATAATGTGGCAGCTACACATCTAAGCTTCCAGCAACCAATCCTGTGAAAGGAAGATGTGCAAATAGCCTGAAAAAGAATTCAAATAAGCTTGGTGACCTATAGAAGAATATAGGGGAAACATTTAACAAAATAAAGAGAATAATATGAATAAAAAATGAAAAGTTCAAAACAAACAATGGAATGTATGAAAATCGGAAAAAATTTTAGACCTAAAAAGCACAATGACAGCATCAATAATGTGATAGTGAGTTTTAACAGCCAACTGACTCGCGGGGAGAAAAGTGAGGAGAAGAAAAAAAAAAAAAGAAAATCACGAGAGACAACAGAACTTACGGGGTATCATCAAGAGAGCTAAAATTTCCCTTATGTCAATCTCAGGAAGACAAAAGGTAATGAAGTTTCTTATGAAAAGAAAACCCAAAAACAAAAGCAGCGTTAACTTCCCAAATCCAGGGAGAAATAAAAAAAATCCAGACACACAGAGTTTAAAGGTTCTTAACTGATTTCAAGCAAAAGAAGACTTATAATCCCTGTGTTAAAAAACAAACGCAAGAGGACAATTTTCAAAGCAGTCCCAGAACAAAGGCTTTTTGCGTACCAGGGAAAGCTGTCAGCAAAAAAGGTATCAGCAACATCATACAGGCCGGAATGCAGGAGGACACAGTCACAACTTTATTATGTTAACTTTATTATATTCAATCTTTGAACTTTATGTGCTACAGAGATTGTACTCTACCAGTCAAAAAGATTTCACTCGGAAAGTACTTTTTCAGAAATGAGAGATAATAAGGGCTTTACTAAAGAAACAAAAGCTGAAGTCCTATCACCACAAGAGCTAGCTTACAATGAATGCTAAAAGCTTTTCAAGCTGACATGAAAGGGTGACAATTTACTAATACAGAGAAGAAGTAAGGATGAAATTGTTCATAAAGGTAATTATTGAGTCAAATGTCAAATATTTTAGTACTATAATGATAGTGTTAAAACCACAATTTTAGTGCACAGATTCAACTGTAAAATTATTATAAATGACTAGATATAATAGTTTCTTCATGAACATTTAATATAAAAAATAAATTGCAGCATCTAAAATATAAAATGTGGAAAAATGAGTGAAAATGCATCGCTTTTGTCATTGAGTTTGATAATCCCCAAAATGCTTATTAAAATGTAAAGAAACTGAAAACACCTATACACCAAAGCTATCAAATATTGATAGAAATTCTGCAGAAGTGAGAAACAAATAGAAAACTATTTTATAAATTACAATTAGGTGACTAACATAATCATTCTATCTAAAGCAATCTACAAATTCAATAAAATCATTAGCAAATTTCAAATAATTTTTTTCACAGTAATTTTAAAAATGTTAAAATTTACATCTGGAAAAGAACCTATAGAATCAAATCTTAAATAAAAGAACAAAAGTGGAGGAATCATTTTTTGTTAAGAAATGTCTTTCTTAAAAAATAAAAAAAGCTGGGTGTGATGGCGCATACCTGTAATCCCAGCACTCGGGAGGCTGAGGCAGGAGGATCAGTGCGAGTTCAAGACCAGCATGGGCTACAAAAGTGAGCTCAAGGCCAACCTGAACTGCATAGTGAGACCCTGTCTCAAAAAGACAAAAAAGAAAGAAAGAAAGAAATGTCTTTCTTTAGATCATCAGAACAAAGTTTGTCATATTAACCAAAATTATAAATATGATTATAGTTTTATATCTATGTGAATTTAAAATAAAAAAAACATATGTTCAACAAGTCTTAAAACTCATTTTAAGAGTTTAAAACTAATTTAAAACTTTAACCTTCAGGGCCAGCCTAATAGCTCAGTAGATTAAAGCTCTTGCAAGCAGGCACAGGAGCCAGGGGTTCAATCCCTGGCCCTGCCATGCCAGCTCCACCCCCAGGGTGAGCTGAGTTAGCAATGGAGACTGGGTGCAGGCCTGTAATCCCAGCTCTTGGGAAGCTACAAGCAGGCAGATCAGTATGAGTCCAATCTAGTAGTAAGACCCTGAACACCCTGTGGACCCTCCCCCTCAATAAAACCCAAACAAACTAGTACTTAATTCTCTAAAAAAACATTTTTATTACTACAAGTTTACACAAAAAGAAATTTTAAATAAAGATTGGTCAAGAGGCATTCCAATACATCATCCGCAAAGATTTCAAAGAAGAAATAGGGATATCTGGATATTATCTCATTTTTCTTTAAAATCTTATAACTCTGCTAAATTTTTTCAAAGAAATTCTTTTTTTTTTTTTTTTTCAGGACCAGGGTTCAAACTCACTATCTTGCACTTGCCAGGCAGGACTTGTGCCACGGAGCTATCTCCCCAGCCCCTCTCTCTTTCTTATTTGTTTGTTTTTACATATTTGGTATAGAACCTCACTATGAAGCTCAAAATTGTAGTGATTCTCCTGCTTTCAGCCTCCCCAGCACTGGGATTGCAGGTGTGTGCCACTGTACCTCGTCTTGGTGGCTGGCTCAGTGCATGGGGAGTGGAAGGTCTGGTGCAGTAAGTTGTGCTGGGAATCAAACCCTGGTCACTGTGTTCGCCTAAGCAGACGCTTAGCCCACGGTGCTATCTTGCCAGCCCCAGAAATCCTTAAGTTACTGTCACTCAGAATTAGTCAATAGGGTGATTAAATCACACAAATCCATGCTTGGCACATAGTAACAGTGTTCTTTGGTAATGTGATTGACATAACCTTTTGCTACTCATTTACATAAATCCATTTGTGAATAAGTAATCCTGGTGCATGACACAGATGAAGGTTGGATAGTGAAAGTGAATAAGATTAGTATTTGAAATGACTTATTACATGAAATATTTGGATTTGGAAGATTTTTCCATAAGAAAAGCATATAAAGTCAATATTGATAGGATGAAGTGCAAGTGAATACTTACCTGAAAATCTTCCACATGTTGTTCACTTGCAAATGTAGTCAGTGACAGTGAAGAAGAACTTTCAGGCTAATTTTAAAAATCATGATACAATCAAGCTTGCTGATTCTTAATAGTTTATCCAAAATTTAAAAATTCAGTATTGATTCACTTCAGATCAAGGTTATTGATTAGTAAATTGAATTTTTTTTTCTTAACAATATGATATTAAACTAGTTAAAATGTGACACTGCTTTCTTATTTTGTGCTTATCTAACCACTTAATACATTATTTTCAAATCTTCAAATAGAGATTTCGTTGTGGAATGAATAATTCCATTCCGAAAGTTTGTATTTTTGTCTGTGATATCTGTTTAGATAACTATACTTTTAGCTTCCCCAGAGCTATGAAGCACATGGCTTAAAAATATAGCTTATCTAGGAAAGATGTCCAGACTTGACGTCCTGCTCCATTACTGACCCTTAGCTTTGCGATGCTGTGCTAGTAGTTTAAACTTTTCCTTTGGGAAAAAGAAGAAATATTCCTTGATCTACATATGTCTTCAGAAATAAATGATCATGAGGAAAATACTCAGTCCACTCAAGGGTACAGACTCAGTATTCAGAGAGATCTCAGCAGTTATTCTAAATGCATCCGTAAATGTCTATGAATACCATGTGGCAGTCAAAAAAATAATTTCGAAGATGCTCAAGTTACTGTCATCAGTGAGGTTGGTGGTGCTTATGTTGTTGTTCTAAAACTACAAATACCCAAATTTTATAATCACAGAAATACTTAAATTCAATCATCAGAGTAACATTTTTGTTTTGAGGCATTTATTTATATCCTTGAGGCATTACTTACCGTTGATTATATCTGAGTTTACATTTTCAACCATCTTAAAACTCAACAAGTCCTTGCTTCCTGACCATTACGGCTTCTATCTCAGTGTCTCGAAAAGCTTTGTGCATCATAGATGAGCAGTTTCAAAGGTGTCTGGATGAGGCATGAGGGTGGGGTGGGCACGTGATGCCGACAAACGGGTGTGTGCTTCCTAACGCAGCCACCTGCCTGGTTTAGCATAGTTCTGGGTGTGGGTAATGGGAAGGGCCATTCTGGGTGTGTGTTGCGCCATCCCAAAGCTGGGTAGCCTGAAGTGGGTAAGTAAGAGATACACATTAATGCTGATAGCTTTGCTCTCGCCTTCCTGCTTGCCACGGACCGCTTCCGCTCTGCCGCGCACACCTGCCATGTCACCTGCCTTCAATCCAGCCTGCTGTGCACTGACTCCTCTGTATTTCTATATTTCAAACCATCAGCTGAAGCAAACCTTTCCTCCTTTCCCTGGTGGGCGTGCGTTATTTTGCCCCAGCAATGAGAAAAGTCGCCAACACGCTGACCACCATGTCGCTGGGATTTGCTCAACTGCATGAACATCATAAAGATTGACACGTTGCTCCTATCATCGACCGTATGTCACAGTACTGAGGACATGGCAAGAAATGTGCGATCTTAAAGCTCACTCGTTTACAAGATGACAAGTGAAGATGTCCATTAGAAGAAGTAGGTAATTTACTAAGAGAGTGGTACCCACATAGGTGATTCACATTTAAAGAGCATGTGTAGAATGTGTTAACTATTAATGGCAATTTCTTTATTTCAGTTCTCACAGGACACAGAAATATGACTGTCCTAGTATATGAGCTGAACATGTGAACTGAATTGGAGCAAGGCCAGCAGATGGTTTTTATATGCCCCTGATGTAAAGCTTGTGCTCAGCATAAGCCGTGCCATAGGCCATGATGAAAATTGAGCTTATTTTTCTTTCATTTCCTCCTCCTCCAGCACCCGTGTAGATCTACTGGGAAATGGGCAGCGCGGTAGCAGACACCCACTTTCCATGCTTTTTCCTCAGAGTCCAAAATCAAAAGTCTATCAAGCTTTTTCTGAGTAGTAGGAGAGGCCTTAATTGAATGATTTTGCATTGTAAAATGAACAGAACTAATGTTTAACTGGATAAAGACTATTTTTTTCAACGGAAAATAATGATAACATTTTGTGTTTGGATGGAATAGTTTACAATAATCAAAAGGCCTCTATGCCCTCCACTTCTCATCTTGCCCATGAAAAGTGGTTCTGCGTGGTGCACTTGGTGGCAATTACTGTAAAAATAAAATATTCGCATTTCTCTTTCAGTGACTCCCTTCATTTTTCATGTCCTCCTTTCAGTACCCAGTGTTTTCTTCAGAAGCATCTTGTGCTACACAAAGGAAGTACTGAAAGTTTCCCCAGAGCTATGATACAAGGCTCGGTGAGAAAAGGGGTTCTTTGTCTCTGTCTAGTTCACTGTCCTGGAAGGTAGGGGAAGAGATATGTGACTCACAGCAGAAGTCCCGAGGAAAAAATAGTTTTCTGGGGCATTTTTTGTCTGCCTGCTTCATATAGCCTTTAAGGAGGTTAGCTTGGGTCTAGAGGTAATGTCGGTAGGAAACTGATGGCCTGTCTAATTTGGGTCTGATCCCAAGTAACACAATGCTATTTGTAAGATCTTATTTTAACTACGAATGTTCCAGCTCTCAATTACACTTATATACTTTACCTTGCCTTTCTATCATTAGAAGAAGTCCAATTTGGGAAAGTATTGCAATGCTATAAAATCACCTCAGCCCATCTATCTATCTATCTATCTATCTATCTATCTATCTATCTATCTATCTATCTATCTGTCTGTCCTTCCATCCATCCATCTATCTATCTATCTATCTATCTATCTATCTATCTATCTATCTATCTATCTATGTATCACCTACCTACTATCTATCTTTCTATACCACTGGTTCTCAACCTTTCTAATGCTGTGACCCCCAGTACAGTTCCTCATGTTGTGGTGACCCCATACCAAAAAATAATCTTGGTGGCTACTTTAAAACTGTAATTCCAAATAAATAACATTTTCCAATGGCTTTAGGCGACCCCTGTGTTTTGGTCATTCGACCCCCTCAGGGGTAGCGACCCACAGGTTGAGAAATGCTACTCTGTACCTTCTCTAGTATAGTTTTAACTAGACTATATTCTGCCTAAGAAGATTTCTCTAGCTTGTGCTGGAATTGACCTTCTCTGAACCAAATAACAAATTCTCCTCAAAGCAACCTGAATTGTGGACACAATTACTATGTTGCGACATTGGACATTTACTTGGAGTTGGAAAGAGCATGGAATAGAATCTGCTTTCAATAATTTAACTGAGGAGTTAAATAGCCTATGCAGGTTGAACTTCTCTCACGGGTAATAAAGGGCTGTTTATCAGATTTACGTCAATAATCAAGGGAAAGACAAGAGTGTCAAAGAAATGATAAAGATCAACTTTTATTTCTGTAACACGATTCTTTAGGGTCCCTAACATCAAGTGAGAAGCCTACATATGTTCGTTTCATTAGGGAGGTTCAATCACAAGCGACACTATGCCCACTTGAAGAAATGAGTCACTTGTACTGCAAAAGAACCAATTTCCATTTGCTGATGTGTTGTCGCAGAAGCCCACCAGCCAGCCCCACCGCTGTCATCCTTAGAGCCAGGTGTCAGGCTGTATTAGCAGGACCATTTTTCTTCCCTGGTATGAACTGTTGGTAGCTTGTAAAGGAAAACAACCCTTAGCTGCTTTGTGTTTGAATGGAAAAGGGTAAGGCCATGGGAGCAGCAAATGCAAATGATGTATTAACTTTTCTCCTTTTCTTTTTCACACTAAGCTCTAAAGTTTAAATGAACTACAAACCTATAAGATGCACACTAAATATACTGTACTTATAAATACCTATAGACATACTATAAAATGATACTGATATAAAAATGAAAACACACTCAGTAAAAAAGGCACCGTAGGTATAGCCAATTTGCTCTTTAGCAGTAAAAGATGCACACATGATAACTATTCTAAACACTATTGGTACAAATATTTCTTCTCATTGAACTAAGAGAAAGTAGTTGTATGCATAGTCCAATATAGTACCATTATAACAGTGGGTTATCGGAAGAATTGGCAATGTCGGAAGCTGTTGACTTGAGCCTTTTACAGCTCAGCATACTAATCTGGCTTTATCATTTATTCCTCATGATTAAACTTTTCCGCTGGGTGGTTAAGGCAAGGTAAAGCAAGACCTGTATAATGTTATCTGCTTCCAGTCTTACCTTTTCTGAATGTGCAGATCAACCTTTCACTTTGACAAATGGTTTGAATAATATGTTTTGGTAAGTCTTTCCTTTTCACCATGCATAGCCTGCTACTCTGCTTATACTGTATAGTAATTTACTTACCCACGTCTCTGTAGACATCTAAGTTGTTTCCAGTTTTTAGCTTCTCCCACTAGCTCCTCTTTCAATGCCACAGTGGACATATTGGTGCAAAAACAAGAACTAATTTGACTTCTAATATTGTAACTCCCGATGTTTCCAGTATTGGATGAATTATTTTGGCCATTTGAAACCTCAGTTTTCTTATTTGCAAATAAGGAGGAAACATAATGAGAACTCAGTGATGCCATGGAAGCAGAATCCCCGAGTTGCAGGTCAGCTAAGACAGGAGCACAGCCACACGCACATGGAAGCTTGTCTGCACTCGCGCCTTTGCCTGTCTAAGAGTAACAAAACATATCATAAGAATTAAAAGTAGATATCACCAGAGACTTCAAAGAATTTATCATGAAATGAATTGATTTTTTTTTCTGCTGTAAATATTTACATATTTGAGCTAGGAATGATGGAAAGTACATATCTCTGACAAGATGTTTTGACTACGGTCACTTCTTTACAAAATGTGTGAACAAATAATACTGAAGGTCAAAGGATAAAACAGCTTCCAAACATGTTTAATAATGAATCAAGGTAGAAATATGCATGCTGGGTAGTGTCACTTTTCAGAAGACCTGAGCTAGGAAACAGAAATAATGGGAGACCTAGCAAAGATGCACGGGCTCATCAGCATATTACGGACAAAGTGTATTTCACTTATTCTGAAAACAGAAATATTTTCAAGTTGGACTTGCTATGAAATATGTTGTGTATACTACATTTAATACATTTAAATATATAATGTACTTAATACATAAATAGGTGGACAGACAGACAGATAGATATAGATGTAGATATAGATATAGATATAGATAGATATAGAGATGGAGATAGAGATATAGACATAGATATAGATAATATGTGGAATAGTGTTCAGTAACTACTAAGAAACTCAGACTCAACACAATTATGTTGAGATATAATTATCTCAGTTAAACTTAAAATATCTGTTAAAATATAAGTTTTTTCTTTAAAGCAAATATTAAATCCATATAAAGCAATACGGCAGGAAAATACTCTTGTTTTTACGTCTGCACTAGGTAGATTTACATGCAGTAATTATATATGTTATTTCTTAATACGTTTTCATGTTAAACATAACTCTGTCCCATGTAGTGCCATTAACTGGAGGAATGTTAACATACAAGAACCAGCTCTCTGGAAAACAAACGATTTTTCTTTTCCACAGCAGAGTAATCAAACTGTTCTGTTAAGAAGCTTCATTCAGATTGCAGGAGGCTATACCCCTTTTTAAGACAAGGAATGTTTACCTCGCGATACTCATGTTTACCTCGCGATACTCATGTTTACCTCGCGATACTCCTTTTGTGATCCTTGCTATTCTGCTGATTCCCTGCAGTTGCTTGGAGCGCTTCCCGTGAAGCGTGGAGCGTTTCTTCCCTCTTCCTTTCTGGCCGGTGACCTTGGCCTCGCTCCTCAGCTGCTCCTCCGCAGGCCTTCACTTCTTTCCTGCAGTCATTCCTCCAAAGGTTTCCGGTCTCCTCTGCTCCCGGTGGGCTGGGCTGATTGTGATGGTGACCGTGAGGTGCCATGGAGATGAAATCACGTCTGAGAGGGGCGAGAAGAGAGACCACAGAGTCTCTGAACACACCTGCAGAAGCTTAGGTTTCCTTTGCTGTTTGCCAGGGGTGGAGATGGTCAACCTGGATGCATTTGCAATGCAAGGAGATATAGCCCCTGGGGGTGCAGGGCAGGGCCAGGAGCACCTAAGGGATTCAAGCTATGCATTCGCCCTAATTATAACCTTAGAATTACTTTTGCAAGTTAATAAATTGAAACACATAAGACAATAACATTCAGACTCATAAGGAATATTGCAAATGTTGGTAAAACAATTCAGTGGCCAGGTCAGTTTGTCATCCAAAAAAAAAAAGCGCCATGAATCTTCAATTTCCTATGAAGGAAACCAATACATTTCATTAATGATATCAATAATGCAAAAGGCAGTGTAGTAAATTTGATCTTTAGGGACATAATAAAGAGTGCTGAGGTACTAAAAATTTAATATAGTCCTTGATTTTATTCTAAATAAAATTTAGCTAAGAAGTAATTTTTATAGTATATTATGTGAAAGTCGATCTTTGGCACTGGTATCATAATTTATGTGTTGCCTCTTGCAATTAAATTTAAGTTTCCTGGGCCAGCCAGGTAGCTTGGTGGACTAAAACACCTACTTAGATAGACACACAGACCGGGGTTAGATCCCAGAGTGCCATGCCGGCCCTGCTCCTGGGGCATGTGGAGACAGGGATTAAGACTGGACATAGTAGGGCCAGCGGTATAGCTCAGCGGATTTAGCGCTTGCTTAGAGGAAGCGCAGGGACCAGGGTTCAGTTCCTGGCCCTTTGTGCTGCGCCGGCCCCGCTCTAGAGCGCGCTGAGCCGGCGAGACTGGGCAGGGTGGCGCGGGTCTGTAATCCCAGCCCTTGGGAGGTACAAACAGGAGGATCACTATGACTCAGTAGTGAGACCCTAAAAAAAAAAAAAAAAAAAAAAAAAAAAAAAAAAAAAAAAAAAAAAAAAAAAAAAAAAAAAAAAAAAAAAAAAAAAAAAAAAAAAGACTGGACATAGTGGTGTACACTGTAATCCCAGCATTAGAAAGCTGTACAGGAAGATTACTGGAGTCTGATCTGTGAGGTGACACCCTGCAGACCCTGTACTAAATAAATTGTAAAAATATAAAAAAAAAAACAAATTTCAGCTCCCTCTTTTGACATTTTACCACATTTTATGTGCTGTACTTATATTGAAACAAGAATATTGACTCGACTTAGAGAAAAATAGAAAAATGTTTAATAAATAAAATGCAAACATGGTATTTCTTTTGTTTTGTATTTTAGGGAAGGGTCTAGAGGGTGTTCCGGGTCTCGAGACTAGACTGGACTTGTAGTGATCCACCTGGTTACAGTCTCCCAAGAGCTAGGATTACATGTGTGTGCCACCATGCCCAGTCTCAGTTGCCATCTCAGCGCTCCCTGGGGGCAGCACTGAACCACAGGCCTGGAGATCAAATCCCTGTCCCTTGTACCTGCTGCAGGCAGTTTAATCTGTTGAGCTATTTGGCCAGCCTAGAACCTGGTATTTGTGCCTAAAATGTACAAATACATTTATTGATATTATTAACTTTTTATATAAAATTACCTAACTATAACTTTTTATAAAATTAACCTTCAAAATTAGATGTGTTTTATAATTGCCATTTCAACTTGTGTACACAGAATGGTTTTTAAAATTTATTTTATAAAGTCTTTGTTTTTTAGATGCCCACTGACTAATATCAAATATGTAAAATTTTAGAACATAGCTATACTGGGAATTTGAGATAGTAATAAATCTGCAAATCAATTCACAGATAATTTAATCTGAAAAATAATTATCCTTTCTACATAAAAATCAGGTATTCCTACTCATTTATTTTGACCTTGCTAAGTTTCTTCTTACATATTTTGTACTTTTCTGTACAAAAGGATTACATATACATCGTTAATCTTGTTGCTATTTGTTCTATATTTTGCCATTATAGACTTTTGAATTTTTGTTTTTCAATAATTTGCTAATGTTATGCAAATATGTATTTGATTTGGTATATTAGGAACTGCCCAATAATTTTCCAAAATTAATTTCTTTGTCCTAGTCATTGTTTCACATATTTCCTAAGACCTGTATGTTTTATTTTTGCTCTTTATGTCTTTATATCTTGTCTTGATTTAACTGCTAACATCTCACTAAAACGTTGAGTCAACTGATGAAACTAGGTATTCTTTAGTCTTTTATTTTTACCTTTTAAAAAGAGTACAAAATAGTACTAACAGAAAAATTACAAATAACCCAGAATTTTGCTAAACAAATAATATTCATTTCACAATATCTGGTTTTTTTGTTTGTTTGTTTGTTTTGTTTTTTGTCTTTTTTGAGACAGGGTCTCACTGTGGAGTTGAGGCTGGCCTTGAGCTCACTTGTGTAACCCAGGCTGGTCTTGAACTCGCACCAATTCTCCTGCCTCAGCCTCCCAAGTGCTGGGATTACAGGCGTGAGTCACCACGCCCGGCTTCACAATATCTGTTGTAATGCATAGTACTGTTTACTAATTAGTTGTTCATTTGACCAGATATATGCATGCAAAATGGGAAGAAGAAAGAAAAAAGAAACATGTAAGAAATTAAAAAGAGAAAAAGGTAAAAGAATTGAAAAAAGGAAACAAAACAAACTGAGCACCAATGGCTCTTTTCCACAGACCAACAAAAATCCACAGTACAGTTGTGCAGGTCATCCTGCTTACACACATAAATCAGTCTCTTTCCCTATGCACTCTCTCGTCTTTCTCCTCAACTCAGTCATTCCTTTCTTTGAAGAGGTTCATTCCCTTTCCCAGTATTTCTTCTACCCTTCAAATGTTCTTTTCTCTCTCTTTTTATTCACATTATCGAAAATCAATAATTATATAGCATATTAAAATAATATGAAAATATTGAAATGTGAAAGATATAAGATGCAGACAAAGTGAATTTCAGAAAAATATTTCTGGAATGAATACATAGCATGAGATTAATAATAGATTGAAAATTTTAAATAAATGATTTACAAACTTAAATGACTATAGCAATGAAAATTATCTAAAATAAAAATAAAGAAGAAAGAATTTATAGACTAGCCATATAACAGTTCACTCTGTGCCATAATCAAGAAACTTATATTCATATAATTACAATTCTCAAAGTAGAAAGGTCTAGGCAATAAATAAAGATTAAAAAGTTCCAAATTTAGTTGAAAATATAGCACCACATTTACAAGAAAAATGAATCTTTTCCACAAGAAACATAAATAAAATTATACCAAGACAAACAAAAAAAGAAATTTTTCAAAGCTAACTGTAAAGGAAAAATCATTTAAGCATATATATATATATATATATATATGTATATATATATATATATATATATATATTTATAATCAGTATTAGCTATGGAGAAACAAAATTCAATAGCATCTTATTCCACGTTAGGAAAAAAAAAGAGCAAGTGGGTAAGAAACTAGACTAATTCAAAGGACTGAAAGAAGTAAAAATCTGTCCTCACTGAATTTGATGCTTAGCAAACATACCTTTGAAAACTAAAAGAGTATTTTCCAGTTATATAAACTTAAAATATTTCAGTATGTCCAGACGTAGTGTACAGAAAATAACAAAGACCACAATCCAGAAGGCAAAAGAAGTTGCTATATGGTCCTGGATAAAGAATAAAGAGCTCTCAGAATGGTAATTATGCAGGACTATGTAAAATATTAGATGAGCCCATTTAAAAGATCATTGATGATTTTTAATAAACAGTATTCATCTTATGTCAGATTATATACATATTTTTTCATGTGTGTATGTGTGTGTGTGTGTGTGTGTGTGTGTGTGTGTAACAGGCAAGGAAGAACTAATATAAAGTCAATGGAAAATGGAAATATACTTTCTGAAGTTTCTAATCGTTATGTTTGGTGTGTACTTTCCCTCCAATGCCTCATGCAGTCATGGATCAGGGACTTCTACAGTTTGAAACTAATTCATGATTCACTGGAATCATGTTTTTGAGTATTTGAGGAATCTCCACATTGGTTTCTGTAGTGGTTGTACCAGTCTACACTCGCACCAACAGTGCAAGAGGGTTCATTTTTCCCCACGGCCACTCCAGTATCTATTATTAGCTGACTTCTTGATGTTAACCATTCTTTCTGGGGTGAGATAAAATATCAGTGTTGTTTTAATTTGGATTTCTTAAATGAGCAATATATTGACCATTTTTTTCATATATTTGCCATTTACTTGCCATTCAGGAGAAATCTGCAACAGAGTAAAAGGAAAACTCATGAACTGGTGAATAACTCTAGCCAACTGGCCCACCAATAAAGACTGTCTATCTAGAACATATATAAAGAATTAAAAATATCAGGGCTCTAAATTCAAAGACCCAATCAAAACATCAGCATCTGAGATAAATATACATTTCTCAGATAACAGAATACGAATGATATGTAAACACTCACTTAATCTTAAGGAAAGTACTTCATATGTTAATATGGAATATGATATTCACTAAGGATTTTCTTTGTTTTATATTATTAGAAATCATTTATCAAAGTTAAGAACTTAACTGTTATCACAATATTATGAGTATACTCATTATATAAGTCGTGTTTCAAAATTTGTTCCTTATATACAATGATGTGGACTTTTTATCTTTTGCGTATTATCATTATTGGCTTGTAATTGTTACAGCAACTTTTGCATTAATGACATAAAGCCTGCTTGATAATACACTATCTTTATTTCTGGTTTGCTTAGTTATATGTCATTAACTATGTCATTTACGTCAAATAAGAATATGAGCCCCTGCATATATATATATTTTTTTTCTGCAGTATTCTTATCAGTTTTCATATCAGCATATCAGGCCTTATAAAATGACTTGGGAAATACTTTTGACTAGCTTCATTGAATTATTTGCATAAAATTAGCATATTTATTTTCTTAAACATGTCCTAGACTTCAAAAATAAAATAAGGTGGACATAGAGTTTTCTTCAGATGTATACTTTAACTAGTGAAATGCATTGTAAGTTATATATGAGACTATGTACATTTCTTAATACTGTCTTAGATTTGCTAAGTTAAACTTCCAATTTATTGAAATAAATGTATACCCCGAAATGGTATCAAAGGATAAAATGATATTTTTAGTTTTAGTTTTCTGAGCAATCTCCATATCCATTTCCATGGTGACTGTACCAGTTTACATTCTAACAAGAGTGTTTTCCACTATCATCATACAATTATTCATTGCTTCTTGTTTTCTTGATGTTAACCATTCTGACAGACACTCAGTGTACATTTGACTAACATTTTCCTGACCGATAGGGCCCCTATATTTTTTTTACATAAATATTTATTTACCATTTGTACTTCTTTTGAGAAAGAGTTCATTTACCTCTGTTTCAATTGGATTATTTTAGTACTTGGCGTTAAGCTTTTTGAGTTTTTCATATATTCTAGAGATTAATCTTCTAGCAGAACAGTAGCTAGCAAAAATGTTTTGCTATTCTGTAGGTTTTCTCTTTGCTCTGTTGTTCCTTGGCTGTGTTCTTTTTTTTTTTTTTTTCTTTTTTTCATGTGATGAAGTTCCATTTATCGATTCTTGATGTAATGACTGTGCTACTGAGTCCTACTCAGGAAGTTTCTTCTTGTGTCTATGGTGGCTTTGAGTGCTTTTCCTGATTACAGTCAGCAATTTCAGAATTTCTGGCTTTGTATCTAGGCCTCTAACCTAGGTACAATTTACTTTGTCCTGTAACTGTGCTTCTCTTTTTACTTTAAATTATTTTTATCAAAATTTTCCAACACTCGGTGTTAAAAAATGAATTTTGGCACCATAATTTAAGATTAAGAGGAAGAACTTACAGTTTAATATTTAAATGAAAATTAGTAGCTACAATAAAGACAGTTAGATCTTCCTCCGAGAAATGGGAAAATTAGAAGTCAACAATTTGTTTTTTGATGGTAGTTTTTTAAAAGAAGGATAGCTGAAAATAATAAAGAACCCAGGGCTGGTGTGATAGCTCAGTGGATTAAAGCACCTATTTATGCAGACACAGGGACCTGGGCTTGATGCTAGGTGTGCCATGCCAGTGCTGCCTCTGGGGCACTCTGAGAGTGATTGAGACTTGGCATGGTGGTACAAGCCTGTCATTCCAGGGCTTGGGAGACTGAAAACAGGAGGATTACTATGAATCTAATCTGGGTAGTGAGGCCCTATAGACCTTGTACTAATCACATTTGTAAAAAAAAAAAAAAATGTAAGAAAGATAAAGCAGAGATATTCCAAGAAGGACAAAAAAGTGAATAGTCCTCTGACAGAAAGACAGAAAGACAGAAAGACAGAAAGACAGAAAGACAGAAAGACAGAAAGACAGAAAGACAGAAAGAAAGAAAGAAAGAAAGAAAGAAAGAAAGAAAGAAAGAAAGAAAGAAAGGAGAGAAGGGCCGGTGAGACAGCCCAGAGGAGGAAGTGTCTGCTTTGGCAAGCCCAGGGACCAGGGTTAAATGCCTGGTCCTGCATGTATCACTGGCCCCACCTGTGGGGTAATCAAATCTGGGTGTGCAAGTTGCATAGTGAGACCGTGTATCAAATACAATAAAAAAAGAGAGAGATTGACAAAGGTTAAGAGAAACAATTAGGCTTAAGAGCTTTATTTTCCTGATATAAAATTCAAGTCCTTAAAAGGTTTTTGCAAAGTCATAAAATTTACTACTAGTCTTAGTGACATTTTCTGTTCCCTATTTTCTATAATAACAAAGAAACAAGAATTCTGTTTGACTTAAGGACACTTATATCGAGAATTGGAAAAGGCTGGTAAGCTTTCCTGTGTTCACTGTCAGTCAGTGTCACTCATTCTGGAAAGGTCATCTGAGGGAACGTAAGTCTCAATACTCATCCAACACGCTGGTCCTATCATGAACTCTGTAAGGCATGCGTGTATTCATTTTTACATGTAGTGTGTACTAATTCCATTTTATAAAACTCTTCTTTTGTATGCCATAGGTCTCTGGGCTGAAAAATTATTGCATCTGATATTAATACGGTCCCTTCATCCCATGGTGAAGTAGTGTGCTGTCCTGTGGGTCACAAGTGACTACACCCTCTGTGTCTTGAGATTTGTCTTGGAGACTCTTCACATATATATTGTCCATTTTATAAAAATGTATGCTGCTCTTGTTCATTTTGATTGATGGTGATTCTGATAAATACACTCTTCTATAGAGTAAAAGCTCTGTCTTAAGTGCCAGGACTATTTAATCTTTTAGTAAATATTAAAGCTGGCTTGGCAGCTGAGCTGGAGATTTCCATTAGTTAAGTTACACAAATCCATCTGTATTCATAGATCATTTGAATGCTGTAGGTCTGACAGTCTCAAATAGAGTTATGGTTAACAATTGGACCCTTGCATTCATTAAAATTTAAAAGAGTAGCACTAATTTATGCAATTCAATCAGGGAAAGAGTATTGCTTCATATTAAGCATGTTGGTTTCTGGGAGAGGAGAAGCAGTTTTAAAGATTTGGCTTTGAACTTTCCAACTTCAGTGGTTTTGACTTTCCCAGTCAGAGAAGCAGTGTAAACAAAGCTTCTGCCAGGTACGGTAAAATAAGAATTCAGAAACAAGGGAAAAGAGAACTGGGTAAATCTGAGCACTCAGGTATGTCGTGCAAGATGATCTGAGTTCATGACGTCATAGGTCAACAGGTTTCTGTTAACCTGTCTTCACCAGGTTTCATGATAGTATTTCAAACTCCCAGGTCAGCTTAGATTCTAGATTCAAGACCTCAAAGCATCTAGATGTTACTCTTTCCTCAGTAAATTGCAGTCATACAAGTCTTTGAGAAAAGAGCAGAGGGTGTTTATCTGATATATGAATTTCAGTACTGTTGTGTCCTTCCTCAAAAGTTCCCAGCTTTCCTTTAAAGTTTTAATTTTTAAAAATCATTATCTATCTATCTGTCTGTCTGTCTGTCTGTCTGTTTATCTATCTATCTATCTATCTATCTATCTATCTATCTATCCATCTATCTATCATCTATCTATCTATCTATCTATCATCTATCTATCATCTATCCATCTATCTATCATCTATCTATCACCTATCTATCCATCCACCTATCTATCATCTATCTATCTATCCATCCATCTATCTATCATCTATCTATCTATCTATCCATCTATCTATCATCTATCCATCTATCTATCATCTATCTATCTATCTGTCTATCTATCTATCTATCTACCTATCTATCTATCTATCTGGTACAGAGTCTCACTATGCAGCCTGGACTTGTAGTGATTCTCCTGTATCAGTGTCCCCAGCACCGACGTTCCAGGTGTGTACCACCATGTGCAGTTTTGATAGCCAGTATGGCGCACTTAGGCCAGTGAGCTATCTCCTCAGCCTCCCAGCTTACCTTTAAATTAATGCATATCAAATCTGGGGAGTGATTTATATCTGGAGCTTGGTTAAAAGAATTGTGATTTTTTTTTTCCAGCTTTGTGTTTGACATTAGCCTTCTGCTTCCCAGAACACTTTTTTTTTAGTATGTAAATTACATAACATCTTCTCGGCTGCACTGGGAGCATCGTGTTCCCTGCCTCCACGGTTCTCTCAGGGTCACGATGCACTGATTGCTACTCTGATCTCCCTGGCTATTATACTGATTGTGATTACTTTACCTCTGGTGGTTAAAGGCCACTGCCTGGCCTCTAGCACTCCAGAAGTTTGTAAGAAAAAAAAAAAAAAAAAAGGATGCTTGCCTTTTCTGCTCACTCCAGCCAGCTCAGAAATCCAGCACTGAGCTTCCTACAGATGCCTGGACCCTAACATCCCTTCTACATCCTTCCATAAATGTAGTCATTATAAATACTGATTTATAGGCATTGTAGACATCCATTATAGACAATGAAATACTCTGTCAGTGTTCCTGAGGGCAAGGACTAGTTGGCGAGGTCAGGGATTCTCTGGTTTCGTGAAAGAAGTCCATTTAAACATTACTTTCTCTCTGAAACATCTGACTATATCAGAACAGTTCTCAAAGCCTTGCCTCATTTACTGTAGGCTACCATTTTCTAAAAACTTCAAAGGGATTATCCTAGCATGGTATTATAACTTGTTCTAGGTTTACCTTCTAGGTCATTGAGCCATGAATCAAGCCTGACTGTTCTTAAATCATTAAATTCTTCCCTTTCAAGCCGGGCGTGGTGGCTCATGCCTGTAATCCCAGCACTCAAGAGGCTGAGGCAGGAGGATTGGTGAGAGTTCGAGACCAGCCTGGGCTACAAAAGAGAGCTCAAGGCCAGCCTCAACTGCATAGCGAGACCCTGTCTCAAAAAGACAAAAAAAAAAAAAAAAAAAAAAAAAAAAAAAAAAAATTATTCCCTTTCAATGTGATGTTCTTTCTTTTAGGACCAACTCAATTTACCCTACCTCTTGCAAGAGTCCATAGTAATATTGTATACTATGCTGTGGATTTTTTTTTTCTTTTTTTACTTCCATCAGAGAATGACCCACATGTTTCTGCCTAAGTTGTTCTGACACAGATATCATTTAGGGCATAAGGGCAATGAGTTTGTTTTTCTACTATTTATTATTTATTTACTTATTTTGACAATGTGTTTAGATAGACAGATAATGATAACAAATTTCAACCTGTCAAAGATCTCCTTTGGGGCAAGTATCTATAGTGTCTCCCAACACTGAGACCCTCTTCTCTATAAGCTTGCCCCTTGTATCAGAAAGGTTCAGTACAAGCTGCAGCTGTGAGCTCCTCAGGCTTCTCTACCCAGCATACTCTCACAAGTTCCAAGGTTTTAAACTTGCTCTTCAAAGATGTTGCTTTTAAAACCAGAAAGAAAAAGTGCCATGTTCCTTAGAGTTTCCCTTCTTACTCCCAGGACTGATCTTCAGCGTAGTTTGACCTGTCAATTCACACGTAAGCGTCTCCTTCAACATCTCCATCTAGATAGAAACTTGAGCTTTCGCAGAATTCAGGAGTAGAGAGTAGCCAATCTGAGCCTATTTATCTTTTGTTTTAGATTCTAAAGCAGTTAAAATCTTTAAATGAATTTCTAGGAATAGTGGTGCATATATGGAATCATTATATTCCAGATGATGAGGCAAGCGGATTTCTGAAAATTTGAGCCCAGCCTGAGGTGTGTAGTGAGTTCAAGGCCAGCCTGAACTATATAGCAAGACACTGACTCAAAATTTTAAAATTATCCTTGTTCCTATGCCCTTTATATTTCAGGGTGCAGTACTCTATGTTCTGTCACTTCATAATATCTGTGCGCTTCATTCCACCGTAAATTAAAACATCAGCAACTTTAATATGGATGCACATTAGGGATTATTCCTTCTACTTCACTGCAGAAATGTGGTCCTCACTGACTAGTGAACTAAAAGGAACTTTGGGATTTTGATCTAACTCAAAACCATACCCTAGGGTCCAGCTTTGAGCCCCATTCCAACCATTGCGAACAGTTAATTTAATGTAAATCTTTCTGAAAATACAGACAGAGTGAAAGGAGGTTTAAAAGACATAGAGAAGTACAAAGGAAAATGGAACTGTTTCCTCTTGAAAACATAACCCAATGAGGAGTTCCCTTCTTGTCATATTGAGCTGTGAGTGGGGCAAAGGGGAAACTTCACCACACTAATGAGCAGTTACTATGAGAGCAAATCTCATTGCATTATAAAAATGTTTATAGTTGCATGCATTTTGGTCAATATAAATCTTCAATTAGCAAGAATGTTCATATAAAATCTAGGCAATGTTACGCATTTGGAATTTATCCTAATTGCTTTGACAAGTAATTGTATAAATTAGGTAGGAAACACTTGCCTAGCCCGGCTCTGTTAACCTTTGCATCTCCTTAAGTTAAACACTGCTAACGGATCGCACTGACGTTTTTCTCATGGCTCTAGTTCTGTCTTCATATTACTTTTATTTTTATGTTTATTTTTTGAGACAGGATTTCACTATAGTTCAGAGATGCTTTGAACTCAGTAGGTAGCCCAGGTTGGCCTCAGATTCATGGTGATCCTCATGCCTCAGCTTCACAAGTGCTGGCCTTACAAGCATGCATATAGTTTTAATTCTTAAGAAAAGATAAGAAAACAAATTGCTGATAAGTAACAATGTACTCGTATGTGTTCTCTAAAAGGCTATATTTTAACAAAAAAGAACAAATCAGATCAATCATAGCAGGATAGTAAGAATTACAATGAACGAAAAGTATAAGTACTTTTGTAACTTAGTAGGAAAAGCTTTATATAAATTTATTTTTTTCAATTGACACAAAGTAGTTTTGAATATTTTAAAAACCATTTTCTTTTCTCTTTAATCAGAAGTTAATGATATTCTAAACACTACTCACAAACTATTGAAGATGAGTTTGCCTTACATCAGTGACACTCAACAGCTGCCTTCCTAGGGGTTAACTTGATCTGTGCCTTCATGTGGCTACGTTGAGTGCAGCACTAACCCAGAAATGCCGCTGCCACGAAACTAATTGGATTGTGTGCTCTCATGGCTTCCGAGAAATATCAGGAAGAAACCGGCAGAAGAGTTCCTCAACTTTGCCTCTTCCTCTGCCTTGAGAATAGTTGCAAAGGTACGAAGGCACTGTCCCGCTTCTAGGCCCTTGCTGAAGTTATCAGAAGTACACACAAGTAGGCAAACAAGCAAACTTCAGATGTAGAACCGTACCGACCAGAGATGCCACCAGAGGGAATGTGCAGACCTTGTATCGCGTTTCTAAAGGTACTTCCTGAATTGCCAATGGCATCAGAGGTGTCATGAGAACAACATTTCAGGCAACCGAGAGCATTAGTAAGATTAAAGGTGACTTAGGAAGTGCAGATTTAAATATTTCCCTGAAGTCTCTTTCTGCTTCCAAAAATTCAGTAAATTTCTAAGTAGAAAGCAATCTGAATAACACTGGAGAGTGAAATTGGTAATTCAGAAAAAATCATCTTTGATTCCAAGAGTAGACAAGAGCCCGATGTGGTGGGCCATTTCCTCATGCTATCATGTGTATTCTTATTGTGTTTTATTTGTGTTTCATTTTGGGGGGGCATATTTCAATTAGGGCAGATTTCTGTAAATGAAACTCAGTACTTGTCGGGATTCTTCCATACTTACCTCTCTAGTATTTTCTCAAATAATAGTAGGTAGAAAGAAATTAACTTTTAAATGTCCAGTGTTACAAGTGTGTAAAACATATTTTTACTGGCAAATGTTTTCATCCTTACAACATTCATTCCATAAATTCATATATTGCTACAATGCAATACAAAATGCCGCCTCATTGTAAGTCAAAAGGCATTTATTCATGAGTCAAAAACATGAATTAATCCCCTCAGATGATAAAGATTTTAAATTTAAAACTCAGTCTGGCTGACCTTACAGTGGATCTAAATTGCAACACGTATGTTACAACTGAGAAGAGAAACTAGTAGTCAGATGTTGGTAGTGTTACAAAAGTGTGTTATGTCCGGCGCCTATTTCTAGTCTCTGTTATCATTTTTCTAGGAATCACATAGCTCCTGTCTTCCCTGAGAACATGACATTTTCAATCTGAAAAGTGTGCTTTTGTCTGCTTGTTTCTGATTCAGTAACTATTGAAAGCATCACCTGTTTTCACCGTGATAGTTGAAGCAATGAATCCAGGTTGACCCTTAGTTATTTTTTTCCCTCTTCCCCCCCCCCCAAATTTTCCACTGCATAACTCTGCAGGTCTGCACAGATTATTTTTCCCATTCTTTTGGTTAGTTCTTAAATTTACCCCTAAGTGTCTATATATTTTTTAATGATGCTTTTGACATAAACTTTTGGTAAGTGGTTAAATTGCTCATGCTGGGCTCATACTTGTGATCTCCTGCCTTAGAGTACCAGAGTGTTGGGATTTCAGGTGAAAGCCCCATCAGGGGCTACAAAATAGTTTTTATCGATATAAGGTTCCAGATAGGAATTACTAGTTTAATTACTAGAAAGGTTTTTAATAATTTGCCAGTATAGCCTTAAACTCACAGCAATCCTTCCACCTCAACCTTTGAGTGCTGGGATTACAACTACTAGCCAAAATGTCCTGCTCCAGCCCCTGGACACCCTGAGAAGGCAATTACTACTGGGCATGGTGGCACACGCCTGCAGTGCCAGCTCTTTGGAGGCTGTAAACCGACGAAGCACTATGAATCCAATCTAGTAGTAAGATCCTGAACACCCTGTAGACCCTTCCCTAATATACAAAAATAAATAGATTATTACACTATCAAAATATTCCACATATATTTGGTTAGTAATAGTCACCCTATAAGTTTTAGGAATACTAAGAAAATGTTACCAGAATATACTGCTACCAATAGTTTACTGTTCATGAAAGCATATTTTGGAGCGTGCATTTAAAGCAATCAAAAGAGAAGAAGCGGAATTTCATGTCAGAATTTCTCCTTTTATGCCTTATTCTTGTTTGTCTGAAAAGTAGAACGAAGTAAAACTTTTTGGGTGTAGAGATATTAATTTGACAAGGAAGGAGACAGCCTATTTATGTTGCAAAAGTATAGGTGGGAATGAACATATGAATTGAGGAGTCCAGTTACTATTGACAGTTTGTTCCCCAGTGCAGCTTTGGTACACCAGTTGCCTGCACTGACTTCCTGAAGAGAGGATCAGCGAGGAGCTCTGGCCTCGGCCCTGCCAGACTTGAATTTACTCCTTAGCCTCTGTAATCTCTTGTTTTAGGCTTAAAAAGGTTCCTAAAAACCTAGGGCATCTGTAGTACAACAATGAGAAATACGTGGTGTATGTAACTCCCTAATCCCTCTGCTTCCCTTTACAGTTAACTTTTCAAAGCTAAGCTAGTAAATGAGCTGTGAGCTTGCTTATTATGAATAAGCTAATTAGAGAAAATGAGCAAACCAGGATTTTAATTTTTCTTAAAAGATTAAATACTGGTTACAAAATTAATTAAATGCATCTTAATTTTGATGACAGTTGTATATTTATATGACTACAAAATACCCAGTTAAGCACGCTGTGCATACAAGATAAGACTTAATCTTTAGAGTGAATAAATATTAGCATGCCAGAATTTTTAATAACAGTAATAAACTTGGTTTGTTTTCTTTTTCTTTCTCTCTTTTCTTCTTCTTCTTCTTCTTCTTCTTCTTCTTCTTCTTCTTCTTCTTCTTCTTCTTCTTCT
>PVJA010015002.1:0-46272 GCA_004027025.1 Myocastor coypus
CTTTTTTTTTTTTTTTTCTAAGCAACATCAATAGGGAGGTGGGTCATACCCACACACTGTACTCTGTAGAATGATTGTGAGGACAGTATGCAATATATCAACTTTCAAAAAAAAGAAAGGGGAAAAGAAAAAAAAAGTAATGTGGATTTAGAAAGGTTAATGTTTAATTGTTTGATTAATCTTATATACCTATATGTGTTAATCTAAACTGATCTGATGATGAAAATATGTAATATAACCATTGTTAAATTTAAACAATAAAAAAATTGAAACAAAAAAACCCAAAATTTTAAAGTAACTACAATAAATATGCTAATGGATATGAACAAAGGTATGCTCACAGCTTATGGGGAGAATTGAAATCTTACTAGAAACACAAGAATTTTTAAAATTGGAGGTTCTAAAAAAATTTAAAAAATAAAATTGGAGGTTCTAAAATAAATGTGATGTTTAAAATAAAACATGAAATTTAGGGGCCTGGTGGGATGGCTCAGTGGTCTAAAGCGCCTGCTTGGGGAAACTTGGGTGGCTTCAGGGACCACGGTTCGATCCTCGGCACCACATGCTAGGCCAGCCCTCCCCTCGGGGTGGGCTGAACTGGCCATAAAAATGAGTGAATAAACAAACAAAGGTTCTGAAACAAGATAAATAAATAAATAAATAAATAAATAAATAAATAAATAAATAAATAAATTTAAGTCAAGTATATGCTTAACTTCTATTAGTTTCTTATACAATAGCCAATTTAGGGATATTTGCTAAACTTATTGTCCTTATACTTTGTAAATTGCCCATCATCCACCAAGAAAAACTTGACATTATTATGGAATTATTCAATCATTCCTGCAGTAGGTCCCTTACCTAAACTTTACTAATAAGATGACGTTCCCTGTGTTATTAAAATTGGGACAAAAATTTAGTTAGTACATCACGTTTCAAAATTGAGATGTCATTTTCACTAAATATCAGGGACATGGCCTTTGCTGGTCATGTAGGGAGGTAAGCAAACAGTTTATCTGTACAGACAAATAATCAAACATGCACAGAGAGAAAAATAGAAATATTTAAAGCAGAGTTCTTAGTTTCTCTCAACTTGTATAGCCTGATATTAATGTCTATCTTTGAGCTCTGATACATTTTTAAATTTTTATTTAAAATGCACTTCCCCATTGTTTTGGTTCAGAAGTTTGTAACTTGTCATTGAAAGGCTTTATTATTTGACACTGTACAGTATATTTCTACTTTTTTGTCAATTCACATATTTAGTAAGTATATAGGAAAATGATTCAACGTTGAGTATTAAAAACAATATGGACATGAGAATATGAAAGCTTTATAAATTCAAATGTAAATAATATGACTTCAAAACGGAATTTAAAAGTATAATGATACTAGCTAAAGTTGGCAGACGAATTTACCTAGAACTTGAAATTTCAAAGAAGTGCTGAATTTCGACCATCTTTTTTAGTGAAATTCGATATCGTTTCTATTTTCTTACTTTTTAGTCTCTTTAAAAAGCAGAAAAGAGAAAATATATTAAGAATAAAGACATTTATAGATTATCTATAAACTAACTTATAAAATTATAAAGACTAATTCCAAGTTAACTCAGATGTTAGAGTTAGCAGATCAGGTTGTGTTATAAGTATAGGCTGAAGCTTTTAGTCAGAACTCCCATTGAGAGACATGAGCAAAAAGTAAAGCTGAAATACTTCACTCTCATACCTTGGATAGAAAGAAGGGTCTATAAAAGCTGTGATAGCTAAAATGCACAATTTTAAAAAGTTATGTACTTTACCTTCAGACAGGAGGAAAGATGTCTTGAAAGCATCTCAGGAATTGGCCAGAACCCTTCATCCCAAACTCAGTGGTGTAAAAGTATAAATTTGTTTGAAACAATTACTTAAAAACACTATAGAGTATGTTCTCATTTTGGGCAGCCTAGAGAAAAGTTTCTCAGGTTCAGCCATCCAGGCCTTTAGATATCACTGTATCTGTGGCACAAGAGGGTCTAGTTACTACTCAGCTGGTGGCAGATCTTTGTGCTATTAATGAGATATATAGGGTAATAAATGCTTCCACCTAGACTTCGCAGTAAGTCCTGTTGAGCCAGCAAAAAAATGCTTGACAGTTTCAAACTCTCTGATAAGAACTTCTCAGACAGTCATGCATGAAGTTGTAAGAGCAAGTGAAATATTTAGTTGAGCTCCGAGGAAATGATGTTCCAGCAATGTGAAGCATTTGTAAAGAAAAGCTAAAAGGCATTGAACAGATCAAACCCAAGTAGGCTCCAACTGGCAAGGCCAAAGGAACTGGGCAGTTCAATCCCTTTGGAAATTGTATATCACTACCATGTGTCATGGGTCCTGGCCATGAAGCTAGACCGCTTGTTTGTCTGGCTTTGGCCCAATGCTTTTCTGTTTCAATATTGTTCCCTTTTAAAATCAGAGTGCTTTCTCCTGAGTAAACACTGTATTCTCATGGAAACCTTTTGTATTTTGAGATTGTTGAGCTTTCTTTTTTATTTTTACAAGAATTCTTAGGCCTGGCAGTTCCTGGCAATAAAGAAAATGTATTCTGCATAACAAGATGTATATGAGAATTTAGAGAGCCAGGGATCAGTGTGTTATAGTTTAGATCAAAGTTTTTCCCCAAAGTCTCATGTGTTTAGAGTGTAGCTCTCAGAATGTGATTAGATCATTAGTGAGCACCATGGTCAGTCAATTAATACATCAATGACTGTGCTATTAGGAGATAGGGTCCGGTTGGAATAGGTGGATCACTGGGATACATCTTAGAGGAGTTCAAGAGTGAGTATTGCATATTAGTTGGCCATGTATTAGATGGCCATGTTAATGAGACATCTTCACAAATCCAAACATAAAATCCTTTGAGAATGAAATTATGGAAAATGTAGTAAATGAGACCAGTTGTTCATAAAGGGAACACTTTCTCTACAATGATCTGTGAGTGGTCAAGTATTTTAGGAAGATATATATGGGATTAAATATATATGCTAAAAATTATAGAGGCTTATCTGAAGAAAGAATACATTATCAGAAACATGGGACCTATAAAAGGTAAATCATGAACAGAGTTTGTTATTCTTTACAATTTTGTCTAGCTAAAGGAGTATCTTAATTCAGGAACCTAAATATATAATGCTGGGCCAGGCACGTTCAATGTGAGGATATTCATTGTTTTATCTTTCATTCAACTTCTTTTCTATCATATCCATCTTTCTCAAGAGGCTGACTGGGTATCATTTGATTTCTCGAGTAGCTTTCTAACAGGAAATAAATGAGCTAGCAAGAAAATCTTGGCCTACTTTAAAGGTTTTCAATGCTCTTTGAACAACATAGGGGTTAGGGCTGCTGACCTTCATGCAGTAGAGAGCCAGCACATTAATTTTGAAGCCAGAAAACCTTAACAATTAATATTTTGCTGCTGAGCAGAGGCATTAGTGATCATATAATCAAAGGACATATATTTTGTATGTAGTATGTATTACATATAGTGAAAAATACATTATAATCATGAGATCACTTTTTATTGACATGTAAATCACTGTAGACTGCTCAAATGGTGATGCTTACAGTCACACCACATTTTAGTGACACAACACTTCACCTCAGCGCACAGCAACAGGAAGTAGGTATGACGTTTTAACAATAGAATAGTATGCACTGCAGTTAATTTATGCAGATTGATTTAATATTGTATATTTACCTTTTTACGTTTCTCTTGACAGACTGTGAAAAATGGTCTGTAATGTTTTGTGTAAATTTTAATAAATTTTAACTTTATAATAAGTCTGTGTATATTTTACAGTAATATATGATAAGATAGATTATTTACATATAGTTTATACATTCATGATATACATTTTTCTTAGTTTTTCATTATTCACAAGTTATGCGACCAGAAAGATTTTTTTAAATTGTTTCAAATCTAGAAACTAATCCCAAGATCCTATCTGTAAGGAATATGTATTATAACCTGTCTTGTAAATCAATCTTTTGACATGTAGGTTTTATACATCAGTTTCTTATGAATTTGTTTATGATAATGCAGGCCTCCTATGGTCAAACAATTACAAGAAAACAATGAATTTCTAGTAAAGCAGGATAATATATCGCCCAAGAGACACCCCAGTTAATTTTGTAAACAATTCTCTTTTGTCATTCTTTCTAATAAGTAGTAACGATTCTGAAATTTCAAATTAGGTACTTGAAATATTGTATTTTATTTTATAATGTTTACTCTGGCTTCATATAGTCCATGAATATTAGCAGCATATTATTGTACTTGATACAATAAATACATAAATCTCAACCAGCCACTATATATGGTTCATGTAATTCATTGTTAGAAGAATAGGTCCATGTTACTTTTGAATGTAAAAACAAAACAAAACAAAAAGCAACAACAACAACAACACCAACAAAAAATACCTAGACATTTATTGAAGCATTTCAAGTAAATCTGGAAAATTCATAGCATAAAAATTTTAAATATCCATCAAACAAGAGTGGGGATGTATCTCAGTGGTCTAGTTGTTGTCTGGCAAACACAAGGTCATGAGTTCAATTCTGAGTACCAAAAAATATATGCATATATATCTATCACACAGCCAAAAGCAAAGCGATAAAGCCAAGCAAAGGAATGAACATGGCTTAACAACTCGTTATAGATGGGCAAAAGACTACCTTCTATTCTTTTAAGAATACTGTAACTCAAAATGAAAGTATCACATGAAAATCTCAATGTGGAAGGGATTTATACTTCTATAATCAAACAATTTAAGTTCCTTTCATTATTTCTAAAATATTAATGATTTAATTCATGCTATGTTATTTAAGGTAATTTAAATAAAATATTATTGCTTATGCAACACAACTCTGAATTTCAATTACAAATGATTACACAGAATTTCATTATTATGCTAATTATTAGCATCTTTCTATAAGAAAACCAGGTACATATTAGTTGGAATGGAATGGCAGTAATCAGCTGTAGTATTGCTCAGAGACTGATGTTATCATTCAGTGGAAATATCTTGGAAGTGTACTCTCACTAACAATGTGTTTCCAAACATTCTGTGTGTATTTTAACTACCTGAAAGTGACTCAGTTAAAGACTTTCACAAACTTTGGAAAATTTACCCTCTCATAAATCTCTACTTCATCTCATTGGCTATAGGAAAAATTTGGAATCATATATATTTGTCATTTACTACCTTCCATTTCCTAAATCTCTTGGCTCCATGCTTTGCTATTAGTGATATTATTGATGTAGACTGATATCCATTATTTAACGCTTGCTTACATCTCCATCAAGAAAGTATTGTATGGGCACTAATTCCTAACAGGCTTTGTCTGTTCTCTGGTAATCATATTCTAATAACAGCTAATAAACTCTTGTGACTCTGTGGTCAAATATGTTCTGACAGTACTTTAAATTTTTTCTGTCATTTAAAAAATAAAATTAGTTTCTAACTTTTTAAATAAATTTTCATCAAAATTCACATTCTTCTGCTACCTTGCTAAAATTGCTAACTAATTTTAAGTGGTATAGAATTCTAAAGAACAGTGAAATAAGGAAAACGATTCCACAAATACTGTACACATTAAAAGAGCAACAAATAAACTAGTGATTCACAGGCAGCACAAATATATTTTTTTGTCTTTTTGAGACAGGGTCTCGCTATGCAGTTTAGGCTAGCCTTGAGCTCACTTTTGTAGCCCAGGCTGGTCTCGAACTCGCACCGATCCTCCTGCCTCAGCCTCCAGAGTGCTCAGATTGCAGGCGTGCACCACCATGCCTGGCTAGCACCAATATATTTTAAGAATAACTAAAGGTTACTTTGGAAAAATTTGTTTGCATTTTTGCATACTTACCATATTCTCTTGATTTTCTTGACACTTGATTACATTCGTTTTGTGGTTATACTTTACTAAATAATTTATGAGAATAATGTCACTCAGAGTAAGTTAGAGTTTATAGAAAGCAGCATTTCAATTGCACTGACATTTTTTTCAGAAGAGCTATAGCAATAATATTTCTCAAGTAACTTCATTTTGACCATGTTTGAGAAACAAAGTTAATGTGAAATAGAAAATCCAATATTATTAATTTTATTAGCTGCACCAAATTCAATATTAGGTAGCTGAGTTGAGTAAAGAGAAGTCTACTTTCTAATTAAGCAGAGGAAAACTTGTAAACAATAATATATGAAAAATATTTCACTGGACTTTAAAGGGTTCATACTGTAATCATTTCAGAATATATTATTTATGAACTGTTTATTTACATGTATAATATTAATAACTAAAGACCAAATAGTAAGTAGTAATCCTAGCATAGATAAAGATTTGGTAAATTAATGAATCAGCATTTTGTCTAGCTTTCCACAGTAAAGAATACCAATTTGTTAATATGCAAGGAGTCACATTTAAGTGCTAAATTAGCTTTGGTTCCTGTAAAATTTAGACAGGCACAGAGAAGTTCAAACACATTATCACATATTAATTGGGAATAATGACTTGCATCACAATAAATTGTGTTATTAAAATGTTAACTGTTACAGAAAGAATGTTAATTAATATATTTGCCAATTATCTCTATTATTATAAATAAGTTATCATCCTTTTGTTATTCTATGCTCTCTTGCTATGGCCATGCATTCCACTTACGAGGAATTCTGAAGAAAAAAATTTTGGCTTTGTGACCTGTTCTAGTCTTTGTGATTATTATTTCTTTGTTTTTTAATCAATGCTTTTCTTTCTAAGAATGAAAGCATCAAAGTTAATCATATCAGTCTATGTACATAAAAATACTTCATTAAGGATCAAATCATTTAAAAAATATATGTGGTAACCAGACAATATGGTACATAAAAGAGAAATAATTTCAGTGTGTCACTGTAGGGTGAGACTTAATTTTCTTCCACTCTTTTAATATGCATGGACAAAGAAAAAAAAATGCTTCTTATCCATTACTTCATCTTAACAAGTTTTCAAATCAAACCCCTACTCACACTCATGCTGTCACTGATAATGGATCTTATGTCAAGAAAAAGAGCAGAGGGGACCTGATAATAAGTGCAATTATCAGACATCAAAAATGTAGATCGCCGGGCATGGTGGCGCACACCTGTAATCCCAGCACTCGGGAGGCTGAGGCAGGAGGATCAGTGTGAGTTCGAGACCAGCCTGGGATACAAAAGTGAGCTCAAGGCCAGCCTGAACTGCATAGCGAGACCCCGTCTCAAAAAAGCAAAAAAAAAAAAAATGTAGATCAAAGTGGATTTCCCGACTCTTCTATATGCAGTCGCTTCACAGCATGTCACTATTAATATCATGTGGCCTTGACAGGGTATATTAATTTTCTCCATTACGAGAGCAATGACATTGGCATACTTCACTCAGAAGCTAGATAAGTAAAGTCATTATTTCCCTGTCTAATTTTTATTTTAATGTTTTGCATGTATGTGTGTAACTCTGTGTGTGTGTTTATGTGTGTGTGTAAAATGCAGTCTCTAGACTTACCATATCATGTCTCTAGAGGTGAAACAAAGCCTTAAGGAAAATTTTAATCACCTTTTGAAGGACTGATTCAATCAAAGCTTTTATTTCTTCTAGGTAGTACAACATATCCTTTCTCTTGAAACACCTAATTTATCCTTGGAGAACCAAATCATCTCAGTGAGAAACTGCGCACACTTCTAGAAATCACTAACCCAAATCATTTCAGTAGCTCAGTCTACCCCCTAATTCTGTACTTTTCCTTTCCTTAACACTTTCTGTGATATAGTTTTTCCTTTGTAAGTTATTTCCATATATTTCTCAACAAATTGCTCAACAAAAAAGCATAATAGATGTTTTATAGTAAATTTTCAGCCTGTAGACTTCCAGTATATGTAAGCTATTTTGTTTTTAAATCATGTCTACCACTTGGCTGTGCATTTTTAAAGCATGTGAATAATACAGGATTTACCATTTCTGCAGCTACCTTCAACTGAACGTGATCAGACGAAAGAAAAATCTGAATCTTTCTGTGAACGTCCAATTACAATTTTTTTAAAAGACAGAATCAATTAGTATTAAATTCTTTAGAATCATAATTTTATGCCATTTCTCAGTCAGAAAATAAGACCAAACACTATGGAATATTTTTCTATGACAAAGTGGAACATATTTGTTAAAAAGGAAGTAATTCATTTGCAGAAGAAAAGGGCAAGCCCATATGCACTATGACAGATGAGACCTAGCCATGAAATAAAAATTCTCTAGCTTAAAAAAAAAAAAAACCAGCTTCTGAAAGGCAAAATACTTTCAAATTAGTAAGGTGAAAATCAACTATAAACAGAATTTCCAGGGCTTTTAAAAATATTTTGGGGTTATAAAATAGCTTATCATTAATGTAGTGTTTTAAACTCAATAAAAATTCACTTTGCTTTATCGACTTCATTCAATTTAACATTTGTCTTATACTCAGGCAATTCTCAAATGCTGATTTGAAAATAAACTAGTTTCTAAACATGGGTCTTAACATATGGCTACGTTAACTTAAAACAATATCATTAAAAAAAAAAGCAAATACACAGATTAGCCAATTAACACTCTTCATTTTTCTCTATGGAATAAAAAGGGCTCTGAACCTGGAGCAGCTGTTGGAGTTGTTCAGCCCAATAGCAGTGAGATATGAGTTTCTGATTTAAATTTGCCTAGCATGAAAGTAGTTTTATAGCCTTTTCCTCATGGGAGAAAATATGGATGAAGAGTGAGA
Organism: Myocastor coypus; assembly: GCA_004027025.1. Lineage (NCBI taxonomy): Eukaryota > Metazoa > Chordata > Mammalia > Rodentia > Myocastoridae > Myocastor > Myocastor coypus. The sequence goes on from PVJA010015002.1 coordinate 8,791, forward strand.
TGGCACACCTCATCAATAAATTATGGTCTATGTAACAGAGTTTTAGAATTGTATCGTGAGTTCTATGATGATCAGTAAATAGTGTTCTTTGCACTGATTCAAGGACAAAGAGCTAAAAATGTGAGAAGAAAACAAAAATGTAAAATAAGGAAAACCACAGTACATATAGACAGAAAAATATGTTCATATAGAAATATTACCAGAATCATTTTCAAATCACAAAATATGTGAAGCTTATATAATAAAATAATAGTAAGATGTCAAGAACAGGTATGGTAAAAGATCTACTTATTAGAGAGACAAAAAGCCATTTACATTTGCCTTTATATTATATACAAATGGGTTGTATAGTGGCTAAGACTATAAGCTCTGCAAACTCTTAAGACTAACACTCAGATGCTGCACTTAACACCTTGGTTAGCTTAGAAATATTGCACCTCTATGTGCTTGTTTTTTCATCTGTGAAATGATACAAAAATATTTTCTAGCTCTCTGTAAAGAACAATTGAATTAGCTCATATAATGTACTTGCAAGAATGCCTATTACATGGAAGATACTCAGTAAATTTTGGAAATTTTAATAATAAAAAGAAATGAACATATGTAAACACATACTCAGGTATAAAGTAAATGACAAAGATTTTTCATAACACTTTTCCTTTCTTTTAAACACCATCCCTTATAACTTCCTGTTTCTCAAGTGCCTCCGTCTTCTATCTTCACTGCAAAATTCCACTCTAATTTTCATTCTGAATTAGAACAGTATAATCCTGATCTAATTGTGAAACCTTGTTACCCTAATAAAGATTTCTAATCCTCTAGCATATCCTCTCTATGTTATGAAACATTATCTAACATGTTGAACCACTATTATTATAGTGTGGATATATTGACTATGTCCATTAAGACCTGAATCCAAGAAGTATTTCAGGATTATCAAGAACTGTTACACTTCTACATGTTCCTTAGATTAGTAGAGGATAAGGGAAGGGTGAGAATAAGGGTATCAATAATTGCTTTAGCTGGGCACAAATGCATTTGTATGCAGATTCAATCCAGTTAGTTGAAGGATAATTTTGATACTCCTTCAGCTGGTTCATATAAAAGTTGAAATTTCACATGCAGTACAGGTGTCATAAAATTCATTTAACATGTCTAAAACATATATATATTTTTATGTGGAACAGGGATTGAACTCAGGCTGTTGCGCTTGCCAGGCAAGCACATATTCTACTGAGCTGTCTCCCCAGCCCCTATCTTTTTAAGATAGGGTCTCATTATGTACTTCAGGGTGGCCTTGAGCTCACTTTGTAGCCCTGGCTGGTCTTGAACTCTCCACAGTCCTTCTATATCAGACCTCTAGCGCTGCCCCTCTGTGCACCACCATGCCCAGCTAAAGAAAGTATTGATACCCTTATTCTCACTCTTCCCTTATCCTCTAAAAATCTAAGGTGCACCATGAAGTAGTTAGCTGCTTAAGGAAGAAAATGAAATCATCATCATGGGATTCCTTTTCCTCCTCTCCATGTCTATCACTGAATCATATCAGCCTCATTCAGAAATATATTTTGTCCATATCCAATTTTTTCTCTCCTATAGCACCTGCCTAACTACATAATCCTCTATTTGTTCACTGCAATCCCAACCCTATACCTTTATTCTATTTCCTATACAGTAATCAACAGTAATCTATTAAATATTCCTGGAATTACAGCAAAATATCTAGTTATAAGCACCAGAAACACTGGTGTTTCAGAAAGAATGGTGAAAGACAAGAATGGTTATAACTGAAGTAGAATATTTGGAGGACAGAGCCAAAAGATAGCATTAGCGAAAAAAAAGAAGGTATAGAATATGGAAATGGTCTGGAAAGAAAAAGAATGAAGTGTCTTGGCTTTCCTACTCTTGTGCTCCAGTGCAGACTAGTTTGATCATTGGAGACATGGGATACACAGTTTTCTTATCCAGCCATGAAACATGGAACATTTTTATTATCAGAATATATATATTTTATCCAACAACTTCAAAATACATAGTCTTATTAGAACATGACCAGGCCTTAATGTATGGACATTACAACAGATCATACATTAATACAAAAAATACATCTCAATTTTTTAAAAAAAATCACAGTCATGTCACATATTTTTTCTGAATACAATGATTTAAAGCTAGAATACAAGGAAAACTATAGAAATTGTACAAATAGAAAGTAAACATTCTCTTGAGTGAACAATGGATCAATAAAGAAATGAAAAAGGAAAAATTAAATTTCTTGAAATAAATGAGAATATAAACAGAGCATACTGAAAATAATAGTACATACCATATAGAGCACTTTCAAATAAATAATCTATGAGTATCAAGAAAGTATAGGAGGAAAAATAAACTAAATCCAAAAGTAGTAGATAAGAACAGAAGTGTACAAAAGTAAGAATCAAAGGTCAATGAGATAAAGTTGATTTTCTAAATGAGAAACCTATTTAACAAAATGTTTAACAAGGTCTACTTAAAAAAATACACAAATAAGCAAAGTCAGAGATGTGAAAGGGGAGATTATAACCAACACCATGGAAATATAAGAGCTCATGAGGGATTGTTATGAATAACTGTGTACAATGAATACAAAAGCTACAAGAAATAGAAATAGATAATTTTCTGGACATGCATAGTCTAACAAAATTGAATCATGATTACATAAACTCGAAAGGACCAATGATGAACAATTAGGTTGAATCATTATTGTTGCTTTTTTTTATGGCCGGTTTAGCCTGCCTTGGGGGTGGGGCTGGTGTAGCACGTGGTGCCAGGGATCGAACTGCTGTCCCTGCAGTTGCCTAAGTTTGCCTAAGCAGGTGCCTTAGACCACTGAGTCATCTCGCCAGTCCTAGGTTGCATCATTATTAATATGACTTTCAATGATGAAAAGCAGAGGACAAGATGGCTTCAGTGTTGAATTCTACCAAAATATTATTGAACCAATGCGAACACCAATTCTTATCAAACTATTTCAAAAATTGGAAGGAGATCATTGAAAAGCATCCTGTGAAGCCAACATTATCCTAGTACTGAAAGTACACAAGGACACAGTAAAAAGGTTATTACAATCCAGCATCTCTGGTGAACGTAGACACAAAATTCCTCAAGAAATTACAAGGAAGTCAAATCTAGCAGCACATCAAAAGGTTATTTACAGGGATTAAGTGGGATTAATCCCAGGGATGAAAAAATTGTTCTACATAAACAAATCAACAAAAAGTAAATGTGAGTAACATTGTAATCACACTGAATTAATATAGTAAAAGACAAAAGTCATATAATCTCAACAGATGCAGAAAAATCATTCATGGGCACTGGAGAGAAAGCTCCGTGGTACCAAGTGCCTGCCTCGCAAGTGCAAGGCCATGAGTTTGAACACCAGTGCCACACAAAAAAAAAGAAAGATAAAAGAAAAATCATTCAGTAAACTTGAACATACTTTCTGAGAAAACTTCTGAGTAAAGCAGGTATAGAAAGAATATACCTCCTAGTAATAAAGGTGTATAACTGCTTATGGCCAGTATCATTCTGAATGGGAAAACCTGTAAGTCTTTCCTCTAAGATCTTGAAGACAAGGAAGCCCACTTTTTCCACCCTCATTTGATGTACTATTGGAAGTCTTAACTATACCAATTAGGTAAGAGAGAGAAATATAAAGTATACAAATAGAAAGAAAATCTAATTATTCCTTTTCTGGTCATGTTTCTAAATAACTAAAATTCAAAACACCTCACCAACGTACTATTAGAACTAATAAATTAATTGGAAAAATGTGTGAAATATAAAATGAACTTTAAAAAATGTATTTAGTACAGGGTTTACAGGGTCTCACTATACAGACTCTACTCATTGTGACCCTCCTGTTTTCAGCCTCCCCAGCATTGGGATTATAGGAGCATGCCACCACACTCGAGTTGGGCTGGCATGACATAGTATGCTGAAAATGAACATTTTAAAAGTAAAGATCAGTAACACTATTAATGAACTTGCTAAAAGGATCCCATGAAAGCAGTTTCACTGACAATAGCTAAAAAATAAATGATGTACCTAGTAAAAACTTAGCCAAGTAAATCAATGACCTCTCCAATGAAAATTATAAAACACTAATGAAAGAAATTAAAGAAGACATACAAAGAAATCACAAAAATTTCCTATGTTCATCTCTGAGAAGAATTTATTTTTAAACTGTTCATATTATTTGGAGCAATGTATAATTTTACAACCCCATGAAATTATCAATGGAATTCTTTGCAAAACTAAAATAATCACAAAATTGATATGGAAGTATAAAATACCCTAAATCTTTCTTGAGGAAAAACAACAAAGCTAGAGACATCACAATCCCTGATTTCAAGACACACTGCAAGTATATGGTACAGGAATATTTCATGGTTTGTAAAATCTAGTAAAAATAGCAAATGGTTATAAGAAACATTTCTCAAAAGGAAAAATATAAAGTCCATCTAGTATATGAACAATTCCCAGTGTCTCTAGTTGTCAGAGAAATGCTAAGACTACAATAATATTTATCCCCAGAATAGTTATGACTTAAAAAGCAAAACATGATAAATGCCACCTGGAATATGAAGAAATATTATTATCATATTTTTGGTAGTAAGTAAATTAATAAAGCCATTATGAAGAATAGTTGGGAGATTCCTTGGAAAACTATGTAGGTGAACTATGATATGATCTAGGAATCAGATTTCTAGATAAAATTAAAAAGAAATCAAATCAGCACATAAAAGTGCTCCCATTATTTCCATGTATATTGTACCACTATTCATAGTAGCTGTGCTGTGGGACCAACCTTGGTGCCCGTAAATGTGTGAATAAAGAAAACATGGTGCATATATACAATGAAATAATATTCAGCTATAAAAAATGAATCCTATCATTGTGGCAATGATAGGATAATAATTAGAAAACAGTATGTTAAATTAAATTTATGAGATCCTGAAAGACAAAAGCTGTATGTTCTCGACATATATGAAAGTTAAAACATTTCATCTAAAAATAGAAGAGTTTAGACTAGTGATTGCTACAGTTTAGGTAGGGTAGAGAGGGACAATATAGTCAAAGGTTGGGTAATAGGTACCAAAATACAGACAGAAGGAACAAGTTTCCACATTCTATAGCACTGTGGGGTGGCTGTAAATTACAGCAATGTAATTCATATTTTATAAGAGATAAAAATGATATTAAAGGCTATCAACATAAAGACATGCTAATAAGATAGAAACACCTCATTTGTTTATAATATATAGTGTCTCTCACTTTATATATTGTACTGTATGGTATAAATATATACAACCATTATGTGTTAATTAAATAAGATAGAATTAGGATAATATTAGATAATCAAATCAGGTATTTCTATCTTATTATCATGTTTTTATATTTATATCCTTGGATATCATTTTTCAAAAATATGTTCTTACCTTTGAAAGTTTAATAGTTTTTATTTGGCTCTACTTTAAAAATACTCTAGTGGTGTCAATTAAACGTCCCTCTCATCTAGTTTTAAGAACGAGATATTCTTTCAGAGTCACATATTACCTTTAATTTTGATCTATTCCATGACAGTGAAAAAGAAGAATTACTTTAATTTTTATCAGAAATAATACTAAGGCAATTGAAATAAGAGTCAACAAGAAACTTTCAACTACAGACCTATGATTTAAGCCTCAGGAGAATGTGACAGTCTTGTGTTATATTTTCAGTACCATAATTGCTCTGTGTGAGAAAGAAGTAATTTCTTATAAGGAACCATTTCCCTAACTCCTTTAAGTGCTTTTGGTATCAGATTAAATATTAATGTGAAGTACATCTGTGCTTATTCTGTTCAGTCCTGCTTACAAATGGTGATACAACACATTTTCATTTTGAAGCACATGGATATATCCACTACACTGCTTTTCCACCAGGGATCATTATTTTGGAACAGATAACAGACTTATGACCTTTTTGCTATATTGTATGCACTTTTTTAGCCAAGTTAATTTATAAAATCTGAATTTATCCACTCAGAAACACAGGATAATCTTCTATTTTCCTTTCTTCTATAACACGTACCTTGAGTACCACTATCCTGAGACCAACATTAGATTTCAAGAATATTGAGCTCTTCTGGAAAGAGCTCATTATTATGCTATACATAGAAGATAAAGTTCCTCAGACAGAATAATTTTTTATGCAACATATCAAGATATATTTTCTGAAGTGCCAAATACAGTCATATTACATAAGCCTCAACTATAAGTTTCAAAACCAGGGAGACTGTTATTGAAGTTTTTATGAAAACAAAGGAGGTTTTCTAAATGTGAAAGATAATCATCTACAACCAAACTTTACATTGTTACTTAAAACAGCCATTTGAACACAATAAACATTGTGGGACTTCTACTGATTTTCCGCCAATTTAACTGCCATAAGAAGGGTTGACCAGATAGCTCAATGAACTAGAGTGCCTGCTTAGGCAGAGTAAAGCAGTCTTGATTTGATCCCTAGTGTGCTGTACTAGCCCCACCTCTGGGGCACATTAGGATGGAGATTGAGACTGGGCTTAGTGGCACACACCGTAAACCCTACACTTGTGATGCTGAATCCTGGAAAATCACTGTGAGTCTGATCTATGTAGTGAGACTCTGTAGACACTGTCCAAAAAACATAAAGAATAAAAAAAAATGCCATAATAATAAGATGAATGAACTAATTTTAATTGATTTACTATTAAGTTGAAAGGCAGAATAATTTCCCATTTTCTAGCCATATTGGCCATGAGTTTGATTCAGTTCTACTCTTACTCCAAAACAGATTTGATTTGCCTCAGACCTCCAAATAACACTAACCTTAGATTTGTAGCCTACGAAGTAATTTGTATATACTAATGATTCAAATATTTGTGAAACTTCAAATTAATGCCAATTTGTGCCTGAACATTTGTTGCCGAATTGGATAGATCTGGCTTTCTCTCTTCAACCATGTAAGCAGGACAAGAGCAAGTGTCAGTTGGTGAAATTCTAAAGAATTTTTCCATTCACTGTAGATCCTTGGAACTCAAGATGCATTTTTTTTTAAGTTTCAATTTTTTATTGTTTAAATTTAACAATGGTTATATTACATATTTTCATCATCAGATCTGTTTAGATTAATACACATAGGTATATAAGATTGATCAAACAATTAAACATTAACCCTTCTAAATCAACATTACTTTTTTTTTCTTTTCCCCTTTCTTTTCTTTGAAAGTTGACATATTGCATATTGTCCTCACAATCATTCTACAGAGTACAGTGTGTGGGCATGACCCACCTCCCTATTGATGTTGCTTAGAAAAAAAAAGGAAAAGAATATACTTCTCTTTGGACTAAGAGGAAGCAGACACATACACAGTCAAATGTTCTGGAATTGCAGTGTGCCACCAGTGAAGCTTGTGATGTTGGAGGCTATTTAATCTAAGCCTCCTAAAGCTCATCTCACCAGTCTAGCTCTGCGTTTCATGCAGTGTAATTAAGCATTTTTTGAGATTCTTTGCACATTGGCATTTTAGTCACTACCTAACCCTAGAGGTTTTCAATCCATATATAGTATTACCATGGTGAAGCAAGAGGCTTAAAACACTACAATTTAAGAATTTTCTATTAAATATCCCTATCTACTTGGCTCCAGTTTTAAGGGACAGTAGCATGATTTATTTTTCCCTGGAAACATGATTAATGTATTAACATTTTACCAGAGCTAGCAAGGTGATAATAGTGTTTGATTCAGGATGAGCTCACTTATTTTTAATGAAAGGATTCTGCTACCTTATTAGGTTAGCTATGAAGATATTACTCTGATCCCCACTGCTCTAGCCCCAAATGACCTTAATGCTGCAAAAAGTAAACTACCACAACGTAGGGTGCAGCGAAAAGATGTGTTTCCTTTCAAGTTATATATATACTGAAAACAAAGTATTTATGCCATCAATAGATACTATCATTTTCTAGTAGGTGCTTTGGGAATCCCATGTTTTCAGGCCTTCAAAGCACTCTTACATTTTGCTGGCATACTCTTGCTCATTCTCTTCACCTAGATGTTGTCTCTGTCCCTTCATATTTCCATCAAAATGTTCCACGTACATGCAGTTTTCAAACACTTTCTAAATAGTGTCTACCCAACACCTTTTATATTTTCTGTTCTCTGTCTCTACTTCTGCCTTGTCTCTCTGCTTCTGACTCTGTCGCTGTCTGTCTCTTTTTTCTTTCTTCTCTCCAATGCTGTGAATGGATTCTAGGGTTTTGTATCTGCTAAGCAAGTATTCTTTTTTTTCAATTCTTTTATTGTTTAAATTTAACAATGGTTATATTACTAAGCAAGTATTCTAATGATGAACTTTATTCCCAACTCATTATTTTTTATTAGAGTTCTTTTGAAAGACAGGGTCTCACGAAGCACTTCAAACTCTTCTTGAGGTCATTGTGTAGCCCAGGCTGATCTTGAACTTACAGCTATCTTCCTGTCTTAGCCTCCTGAGGGCTAGGGTTACTGACATGCACCACCGTGCCTGAATCTTTTAACATTTATGTTGAGAGAAGGATGAAATGAAGTTTCAATCATCACTCAGTATCATTACAGATATGTGCCAGTAAGCATAGTCTCCATTGTGCTTCCTAATAGAACCCACTGAATTCACAGTAGGTTCTATAACAATCTTGATAAATAAATGTGCTTATTTGTATATTTATTTCGTGTTTGTGTGGAGCCAAAGACTAAGCTCCATGGAGGCATATTATGTCTACCTCATCCATCAAGGAGTGCTTTGCATCTAACATAGTTCTTCGCACACAGTAAAAGCTCAATAAATATTTGTTGAAGGAAAAGTCAATATAATCTTTCAATCAATACAGACAACAATAAAATCTCAATATTGTTATGATTATAGACTGTACTACATTCTTTAACCTTTAATGCTAACCACATGTGTGGCATTCTGCAAAGGAAAGCAACTTCAAGAGTTGTGTAATTAAGACTACAAGTTATTCTATTTGCCTTGTAGGAACCTAAAGCACTAAGATGCATATATTTTTAAATTTTTATAGGAGATATAACTGTGTTCCCACAGATTTTAATGTTTTAAAAAATCTTAATTGGCAGTAATTGCACTATTTACATGTTAATGAACAACACCTGGCCCCAGCTGGGTATAAAGAGGCTTACAATGTTTTTCTCTCACCTTCCTGGCAAGGAACTAAGCATATGCAATTTTAAAGAGACCTGTTTGCCAAAAATAACACATTCATAATTGGTAAGACAATTTGAAACTAGCTTACGCATTTCACCATTCTCAAATAATTGCAAAATATTTTTCACGTTTAAAAGCTTTATGACTCAAAGAGGACCTTATTTCCTATACATGGTGATTAGTCACAATCATTAAATTATTCCTGTCAATGAATGTGCCAGAAAATGGCTAAATCGAGGCCCAAGTGGCCTCTTATAATAAGGACTCAGGTCCTGGTTTAATCCCTTGAAAAAACTGAGTTTCCTTTGAAGTCATTCAAAATCTATAATTAAATATGTTAATTTCCTGCTTCCTCTATCATGATATTTTCAGTCACTAGTTTTGATTCCATCTCCCTCTGTAAGCCTGAAACCAATTAAGAGATACAGAAAAGTAACTTCCAATAACAAAAAAATATTTTGAATCATAAAACTACTCTTGCTAAATTTTGTATATTGACGTCCATCAGCCAATAAATAAGTACCACCAAAGAGAATCTCATCTTAAATTCCGCTTTCTTAGAATCATGTTTTATAGCAATAGATATCTGAATATTTGACATTGCTATTCTGTTTCTACATATAGACAAATATAACACCAAGCATTTATTGAGGGTCTGGCATTCTCTGTTATAGGGGAGGTAATTTGTGAAGCAGGGTAACAGGCTTACAAGGATCAGTTTCACATAAAGACATTTATGATATGGTTAGACAGAAAAATGCAAAGCCTAACCATTCTAAGACCCGAATGTCTTTTCTTATAAGGGATGTCTTCAATTCAGAAGTCAGATTATTTCAAGGGAGAGTGTGCATGTTCAGAGGTATAATCACAGAAAATCATGTTGAGCAAGTGGGGAGGAAAAAAATCTGTCTTCTGTGTGTCAGGAAATATGCTAGCTGCTTTATCTCATTTAGCTTACTCGAGGTCACATAGTTATTAAGGGCTAGAATACCAACCCAGGTTTGCCATTATGTGTTCTCACTGAACTATATGTTAACTCTGAAGGATGAAGGAAAAAAGAGTTAAGTTGAGAAGAATAATATGAGTAATGAAGGAAATTATTTTGAAGTGTGGTGTGTTGAGATTATTGCAATAGTAAATATACTAAGGAGTCACAGCAAATAACATCAAACAGATATTAAAGGAAGTGAGAAATGACATTTCTAACCTTGAAAGTCTGAAAGAAGGGTTCAAACCTGATGAGGAAAAAATTCAAGTCAAACAAGTTGTGGTGTGAAAAAGACATTCACATTATTCAGAGGTTGATAGGGTGGAAAGAGGTGATAGAGGCACGCAGAGCCAGTGCTATAGAATGGCAGTGAAGTGTGCTGCTACTAAAGAAGAGATCTTCATTAACTGAGCCAGAGTATGAGGTCCTAAATGGACAAACATCTCCAGGTTCTAGTAGAGGACCTATATATTACATATATATTCAATAAATAGCATTGAAGTTACATAATGAGTGAAACAAGTAAAAAATATTCATGGGAGTTTTTTGTATCATAATAGCTCAGCACTAAGAATTGCGTTGGAATGCAAATGAAATTGAAGGTGTTAGTAAGCAATGCACACTAATTATGTAACCAGATAATATTAATGCGTGCTCAGAATAATATTTCAGAATGTAACCAAGCTAACGTAAGATGGAACTCGGAGGATCATTGTCAAAGATTTGTTAAATTCTTACATTTGGTGGGACTTAAAAAATACAGGCACTCTTACTCTTTGCCGATAATAGAGATAGTTTTTTTTTTTTTTCTGTTAGAAATCAAACTAAGGACCACACTTGTGCCACTAGCTATATCTCCACCCTGGAGATTTTCTTTTACATTCCTTTAGAAAAAAAAAATAGGTCTACTTAATAAATGTCAAGATCATGCCAGTAGAATTAGTGATGGTGTTAGTATCAGATGATTCACTGAAGTAATATTAATCATTTTTGGAAAAAGGCTTCCCAAATGCTTCCATAAATCAGAAACAGGGAAAACAATGAATAAATAAATGCTGAGCAACTTCCTCCAAATTGAAATTTTGAAATAAAAGATAGAAATAACTTGGAATGAAATAAGAAAAACAGTAACAACTTCCCCAATTAAATCTATAATGATCTCTCAGGGCTAATTTTAAAACTTTTAATATTTTTTCTTTCAGATAGATAAAATTGATTGATCTGGTTTGGATCAGAGTCAGGAACTTATGCCTTTGAAAGAGGATTACACCACTGCCTTATATCCTCAACTCCATATTTTTTGGTTAGTAAGTATATTCTGCATTTGGTGGGTATTAATAAGTAATTAGAATATATTTTGAAAACTGTATACACACATCTACACACAAATTAAAAATAACTATTATTAATAGCTAACAAAATTTAAAATATCCCGTTACTTTAGAACAGATTTAACTTTTATTAATTTACATTTGTAAAGAAACACAGTTAAGCGTATTATCTTTAGTATGTTTTTGCAATAACAAATGAATGAAAGTTACTTCAGTCCTTGTCAAGTTGCTGCTCAGTTTTGACCTTATGTGTTCCCTTTTTATATTTTAAGTTGATTTTTGTACCTATTTTGTTATAATGACGGGAAGGTGATTAACATGACATTAATGGTCAAACATATTATAGTATATGGAAGCAACTGGAAACTCTGCAGTTGTTAAAAATACTATGTCTATTCTATTGTGTTAAAACTCAAAATAGAAGGTAATAAACATAGAGTAGTGTGCATTTCTATTTGACAAAAGCATTAAAGTATATATCTACACAACTAGTTGTATACTTATAGAACATTGATGGAATGATACCTAAGAAACTGGGAGAATGGTAAATTTCAGAGAAAACAGATATAATTAATGTACAATGTGCCTCAAACAATTCTTAACACATACTGGTCTGAAAATGTTCATTACTGGTATCATATCAGCATTATCTCTTGTCTCTAAGCTTGACATTTATTACTAGGTGATCATATCACAGGACTCTTGAGCCTTCACCCTAAAAGTAGTGATGACTTCCTGTTGTTATAGCTTAGTGGCTACAGTGTAATATACTCAGTTTCTGAATTCATCCACAATCTGTGCACTCAAGTTCTAATGTTTAATCTCGTTGTTTTAGTTGCTATTTCTCTGTTATTGATTAGGTCTTAACTGATGAAGTAGAGGAAACAATAAAGTATGATTAAGATCGGGGGAGAGGTAACTTATGATTGGCATTGATGGTCACGGATGATGCCAGTTTGAGTCCTGCTTTATTAACTGAATCCTATGGGTATGAGCTGAAACAGATTGCATCTTCTAGTGCCAGGACTAGGGTAAGCAAATCTCAATAGGAATTAGCATTTTTCCTAAATCAGAGAAGTTATTTCTACCTTGATGATACATATTCAAAGGTTCCACCACCAAATATTGCAAACTATTAATTTAAAGTCTAGGGTAGACCTAACCAGTACTGAGAGCAAATGCAAGCAATAGTGGTAATGAATAATCAGTTGAATGTATTTATGACTATTTCCTTATTATTTCCTAATGAGAAGTGCCAGAAACTTTATATGGTTCTAGATGGCTGGCAGGGTACTACATTACCTCAATACCTTAGGTCTGTCAGACTCTGATTAGCGTTTTAGAAATGCTTATTTGTATACTCCTTGAATCCAATGTGTATAGAACAAAAGCCTACTTTCTGCTTATCCTCCATCAAATCTCATGCTGTAGCTGTATTGAAGATACACTATAAAACAAGACTGTAGTAGGTACAGTTTTCTTCAATATTCATAATGATAATTTCCAGTTTGGAGGAATGAAACAATCTGTTAAAGAAAATCTCCTACAACCAAAACCCAAATTGCTCTGTTAAAGCTGGAGATTTTTATTCCAACATTGACTTTATATAGCAAATGATAATGTTCTAATTGGGACTTACCAAAACACTAGACAATATTATATTTAAATGACTATTGTCTTTTAAAATAGTTGCCATAAAAATTATGAGAAGGAGCTAAATAGATTCCATTTTTTCTCTAAAATAATATCAGCATATATGTATCATTCAATATTTTGGAGATAATTTTCAATAACAGAATCTTTTTAATTAAAAAGGAGTATTTTAGATAGACAAAATTTTATCTAAACACTACTCAGAAATAATGATGATTTAATACATTGTAAATTGTTAAATGGAGCAGAATCATTGAATGAAATAATCAGAAGTTTCTTGGCAAATACTTATTTAAATATTATACAGACTAGAAAGATTTCTGTGCTACAGTGGAAAATAGATTCTGCTGTATGAAAATGGCATTTGATTCTTAAACACTTTTAAAGAATATTAATTTGATAGAGGTTAATATGCTGGGCAATAAAAGAAAGTGTATTTCATAATATTATAAAACCAAGTTGATAAAAAGAATTGGTTTTGCAGTTTAAAAATGAATAGGCCATATTTTTGTTTTTTTTCTGTACATTTCTGGAATTATTCTAATTACAAAGGTCAAAATCATATATGTTCCATAACAACAAAACTGATTGTAGATTATAGACATTAAATGATAGTTATGAGCTGTGATGAAAAGCCTAAGTTAATCTTTATATTATGAAACTATTTTCACAGTGAAAGATACATTTTCGTTAGTTTCCCTCAAAATCTTTTCTCCTTTGCTTTTAACACACTTATCCATCATTCACATCACTTTCTAAAACAGTTCTGGGACTCTTTTTTCATGAGTGTCTTTACTTATGCTCTCACAGCTGTCTTGCCATAGTGAATCTATGCAAAACGCTTATCTACCATGGTTCTTTCAACTTTGTAGAAGATCTCAAAGTTGCATGGTGACCTATCCAACGAAGAAGGTGGAGTAAAGCACACCATAATGTTTTTATGAGCCTTCCTTCCCCTTGGATAGCACTTGCAGCAGCACCCACCACATTCTGATCATACATCACAAGGACACTCATGAAAGAGGACTTACAGAAGTGCTTCATTAACTGGAAAGAACGCGAGGATAAGTGTGTTCAAAATCACCATAGGTATGCTGTGGGAGATTAACAGCAAGTCATATTTTACTGGAACACATTTTTAAAAGTTAACCACTCATTGTGGTTTTTTATCATTCTTTGTACATCAGCAACACTGCAAGGAAAGGAGATGCCAAAATGCTTGATCTGTATGTGTAATTTTAACTACTCTGGATGATGAAGAACAAAGATCATAAGTTCAATAGCAGTGTTGGTCACATCAGAAGACCCTGTAACAAATAAAATAGTAAAAGGATGCTGTGGTTTATGTCTAGTTGTCCCCCCAAAGCCTCATGCAATCATGGGGCATGGCATCTATAGATTGAGACTTGATTCATGATCCCTGGGGTTGTGTTTTAGTACTGATGGGATTATCGGTCTGAGTAAGGCTGAGACTATGGGTGTGGTCTAGGGCGGATATCCTAAGGCGGAGAGCCTGATAGGAATATAAAGAGAGACAGAGAGACAGACTCAAGCTGTAGCTGTTGCTTTCTGCTGCCCTGTTTGGTTGGCCACCTTTGCCACCATTTTGTTGCTGTTCCGCCGCCATGAACTGGATGCTTTCTCCTCTGTTCCACTCAGCCTTGGGCCAGCCGAACATGGACTGAAACCTCCAGTAACTGTGACCTAAATAAACCTTTCTTTCCTTCATTTTGAGTGTCGGGTATTTGTCCCAGCAATGAGCAAAAAGTAACTAAGACAAAGGGGATAGGGATATAACACAATTTTCTGGAGTTAATCCTGAGTATCACACATGCAAACACCAAATAATCATTCCTCAGACACATTTATAAGCTATTTGCATGAATTACTGTCTAGTCAAAGAGAAATGTATAATTGATGCACACATGTGTATGTGTATATATGTACACATTACATACATCTATGTTTGTATAAGCACATAATATTGAAAGTACATAACATTTCAATATAGACAAATGAAATCTCTCAAACTTGCTTTTAGAAATACAAAATCACTTGGAAATTGAATATCACTTATTATACGTAAATGAATGCTTATAGTCTCTGAAAACACTTTGGCTTACCCAAGTATTTTATGCTCTCTGCCATCTTACTTCATATCTAAATTTGTTTTTAATCCACAATTAAACAGCAAAGGGACATAGCCCAGCCTTGAACTAACAATTAACAGTTTTAAAATTAATGTTTTCCATGATGGAAAATTTATAAATTGATCCATTTCCACTTAGAAGCCAAAAAATTAATTAAATTATTTCAAATTAGTATTTTTATGTCACATGACATAAACAGAAAAAAGTACCTCATAGATTAAGTATTTTATAAACATTACTTATAAAATGTGTCAATTTTGAAAGTCTATTCTTTCCTGTGTCTCGCATCTCATGTATTTGTGTAACAAGTGATATTTTTAAGTTATTTTTAAGTGGTGTATCATAGGTTCGTTATACCAGCACAGTAGCTCTGAGAAAAGGGGAGCACAGTAGCTATGAGAAAAGGGGTTTATTATATACAGATCGTTACTTAGTTGTTGAAACAAACCTTATACTGTATTTTATCTCTATTTTGTAAACCTTATACTGTATTTTATCTCTATTTTGTAAACAAACCTTATACTGTATTTTATCTCTATTCAGAGATGTTAACAAACTTGCTCTAATTTTACATTTAATTGACAAGTCAGCACCCTAGTGCTATTTCATAGTTCAAGGCCTGCACTTTCTTCTCTGCAGTCTACTTATTACCTCTCCCTGAAATATTTATAAAAAATGAGGGAAAACAAAATAATATATAGTACAGCTCTACTGACATAACATTACCATACCCTCAAGAAAGAACAAAGAAAATACTCTTACAGAGAATACTATAGGATTACTTATGACTTTCAAATAATAAATAACACTTTCTCCTTGTATCAGTCTACGTTTAAAAAAATTTCTGACACTGAACTTCACCTAAAGCCATCGGAAAGTCTTTAGTAAGTTATCAAAAATTAAAATGTTTCAAAATTCATCCTTTAGGTTCCGTTTCCTGAGTTCAGGAAGCCACTGATATTTTCTGAATTTGCTATTAAAAGAGTTAAAAAGGAACGAAAGAATAAGAGTTTGTTAATTTGAAAAATAAACTAGGCAAACTATCTAGCATATTTCATATTCTAAACATGTATATCAGGGCCAGCCAAATAGCTCAGCAGACTAAAGCACCTGCAAGCAGGTGGATCGGCTGGGGTTTGATACCTGGGCCTACTGTGCCAGCCCAACCCTAGGGCACCCTGAGATGGCAATTGAAACTGGGCAAGGGTGGTGTATGTCTGTTCTGTAATCCCAGCTCTTGGGAGGCTGTAAATAGGCAGATCAGTATGAGTCCGATCTAGTAGTGAGACCCTGAACACACTGTAGATCCTTCCGTAAAATACAAAAAAAAACCCCCAAAAAACAAAAAAACATGTATATCAATCAGCTTTCCTCTATGTCAGTTGATTTTCGCACCCATTTTAGTATAGGTACATGTGCTAATTTATGCAAAAAATGAAGAGTGGTGTCTGACTCTTCAGTTCCTCAAGTGTTTCATTGTTTTCCACTGTTCGTTGACTCATGCAACTAAAACTTTTTAAGTGCCTTTTATGCACCTGACATGGTTTCCAGACACTTAAGAATAGAATTGTGGGTAAAACAAAGATCAGATTCTCTAGTACACTATAGATAGTAAAGAACTGAGGTTTTCTTCAGTTGACAGAACATGTTGAACTATTTTTATGATTATTTGATAAAAATTTTAAACAACAAATATATGCATAACAGTATTTTGTTTGATATGTGATTTTATTAAAACACAGTAATGAGGTAATTAGAGAGAATAATTCTTAACTACACAAAGACTTCTTCAGAGGCTAATTCTTTATCAAAATTATTTAAGAATTCTGTACTATGTATACAGTTACATATTTTACATAGTCCATAATTTGTTACAGACCACCCCACCACTCATTTAAATCTACTTCTTCCTGTGGTAGGTAGGAAAACGCAGGACTAGAGGAACGAAGAATATGCTCACAGTCACATACTGTTGGCATATGCCCTGAATGCCAGATCTCCTGTTTTTAGGACAATTTTTGTCTTCAGATGTAACCTATATTTAACATATTGTCTTATCTGTTTTCTTAGTTACTCTTCTCTCCTTGCTGGGATAAATATCCAACATTTAAGCTTAGGGAAGGAAAGGCTTATTTGGCTCACAGTTACTAGAGATGTCATAGTTTTTTAAACTATAGCAAGACCTGGAGACTCTGTCGTCCTGTACTACAGGGTCTGGAAGAGAGGCTGGGATGCCACCATGTCCAGGATGATCCTCCCCAAGAGACCACCAGGCCTGGGCAGGGTGGGAGGCTACGGAGACGCTTGCTGTCAGTTTAACAGTTTGAGCCTCTCTGGCCACGCCCCTCAAGCCCCGCCCTGGTCCTCTCCCACCCTGTCCCTGGAGCTGCACTGCTGCCCTATGATTTACATGAGGTTTTAGGGAGACAACTAGATACAAACCATAACATCTTCTATTAGATAAACACAAGTATCAAGTTGAAATTTAATTTTCCTTTTTCTTTTTTTTTTTTCTGTATTTAGGATAGGGTCTACAAGTCTATAGGGTCTCATACTAGCTCAGACTAATAGTGATTCTTCTGTTTTGAGCCTCCCAAAGTTCTGGGTTTACAGGCCTGCGTCACCAAGCCCAGTCTCAATTGTTGCGTCAGCATGCCCCTGGGGCAGGGCCAGTAAGGCAGGCCAGAGGATGGAACCCCAGACACTGCGCTCTGCCTAAGCAGGCACTTTAGTCCGCTGAGCTATCAGGCCAAACCTTAATCTTCTTTCTTTATGTAACTCTGTGCAACATCCTGAACAATGTCTGTAACACAAAAGTTAATTCACTTATGACATTTCATGAGTATCCTCTTATTTTCTTATTTTCAAATTCATCAACATATTAAGACAAAAGGTTTTCTAATGACTTATGAAATACTTCCTTTATAAAAATTGCCATTCATTAATATCATGTGCTCATCATGTAGCTAAATATATTACGTCAGGACTTAAGTAGCATCACTATTTAAAGTCCATAAGACAGGTGATCACTATAAATAAGAAATTTATCCTTCCATTTCAATAACAAACAAATCATTCTGTAAAAAAGATACAGAATAAAAATTTCCTTATAAGTAGACATTTTGGAAAGCACTCAAAAACCCCAATTAGTACAATTCCTGAGCTTAGTTAAGATAGTATGCCACTTTAGATCACCACAAAATTGAAACAATCAGAAAAGCACATATTGTCAAATTATATGGTTATTATCATGTACTTTTCTACAAAGCATTTCATGAAAGAAAATTGCTATTTGAAATTTCAAGAGGAGCCTTCTGAACTGATTTTTTTCAGTAAATGACAAAAGCCAAAAGAGAAAAATTTAGTATAACATAAAGCACTGTAACCAATCATCCTCACTCTTGTGAAATATCTAAAGAGCTGAAAATTCAGAACAGGCGAATGCACTGGTTTTGTAGTTCGCTCTTTTATAACTCATTTTTTAGAACCTAGGACACTTGGGGACAAAGGCACAAATTTTAAGCAGTTAAAGGTGTTTATTTAGTGGTAGTTTGAGCTAAGCCTTGGAAATTATTTGAATTCCCATCCGTACTAATAGTTATAAACATATCTTGGGCTTGAATACACAAGGAAGAGAAAATTCACTGGAATGTGAATTTCCCATCTCTTATTACTAAGACACATGCATGACCTGGTGATAATAACATTGTGCAACAAACACAATAGCTGGGATAAAGCTATTCAGCAAAATGTGTTCTTCCTTTTTTCCTTATCGATAGCCTTCTAGAAATCATGGGCTGCACATGCAAGGAAAATATTTTTAGCACCAATTCAGATAGTGGGCTACATGTAGCAATGGAGGCTTTAATATATCACATATATCCTCTTTCATTCTTTTCTTTTTAAAGCCTAGAATAAGAATGCTAGAAGGCAGTGTTTGAATAGCATGAAGATATGAATGCAGTTTTCCTGATAGTCAGGAACTATATGCGGTAACCATGTGTACTTATATCTAATAATATCTGTGTTGGGTAACTTTGTAATAGTGCATAAGTATTTTTCCATAAAAAATGTCGCTAATACCTGCTGTATGCCACAGCCTGTTTAGAGACCTCCTTGCCACATGTGTCCACTGCATGCATCTACTTGTATCCACCTTCTGCCATACTTTTAGATCACAATTGGAATACAACTTCTTCACAAATCCTTTCCTGAGTTATCTCCCTCTTTCTACCAGCTGAACATAACCTTGTTTGACCCTTTTCCCACAGGATTTCTCACTCTCTATCAGCATGTATTAAGTACCATTCGTATGTACATTATTTCTTATATAACAGTAAGTTTCATGAGTGTGAGTTAATATCTTACACTCTTTTGTAGCCTCTAAAGGTCCAGTACTATGCCGCTCTCATGAATACTTATTGACTAAAGGAAGAACTGAACTGTTTGAGCTGCATGTTTTTTGGCTATAAAATACCATTATGACTGAAGAAGACTGGAGTTAGTATAAATTTCCGTGGGCAATAGAAAGAGAAAGAAATGAAGCTCCCAGGATTGATATTAAGTTGAACTAAAAAAATTTCTACTTACAACTTTATTATCTTATGCCACTTTCTGTTTTCAGAAAATGGACTAAAATAGTACTAAATAAAACAGGAAATAATGTTTAATCGTTAATTTGAAAGAGCTTACACTTTGCTAATGTTCAAGACCTGAATTAATTTAGGAAAAGTATTAGTTACTAACAGAGTTTATCTTATTACATAATTTACTAGAGTCAAATACAACAGAAATAGCACATGGATCATTTGACTCCTACACCCACTAAAGACTTTTTTCTTTTCATATCTTACCATCATTTCTACAACATGGTAGAAATTTAAATAACATATTTGGTACTGTTGAGCGAAAGGCGTTGATAAGAATGAAACTCAATGGGAATTTTTGTAGAAATTTTTAAAATAAGAAATCTAATCTGGAGAATTTTACTGTTTCCATTTCAGCTGACAAGGAAAGATATAATTTAGAAACAAGAAACAAGATTTGCAGGCAATCGTGGACTGAGATTCATTATTTTTTTTGCTATCTTTATACATTGTTGTCAAATTAAAAAGATACAGCAAGGAAATCTACCAAACTTTTCTCTTCTCTATAATTTCATATATCACTATTCACTGGCTTGTCTTAATTCTTTGTGCTAAGTAAAGGAGAAAATTAAAAGACAAAAGTGTGAAATACTGAAAAGTAGCTTTTATCTGCGAGCCAAGAAAGTAATATAAGTACATATTATTCTTATAGAAGTTTTTCTTTTTCCTTAACTGCAAATACATTTAAATATATAAAATTAAAATATGTTTCTCATCCAAATTTTGAAAAATATTACAGTTGTTATATTACAGTAAATTTCTATAATGAGGGAAAAATTCTTACCACCAGAGATAACCATGGTAAATAATATACTGGGAATGGTTTTGTTTTATCTCAAATAGAATTTTCTTTCTTTCTTTCTTTTTCTTTTTCTTTTTCTTTTTTTTTTTTTTTTTTTTTTTTTTTTTTTTTTTTTTTTTTTTTTTTTTTTTTTTTTTTTTTTTTTTTTTTTTTTTTTGTAATGCATTTGGTTGTTACAGGTCTCACTATACACCTCAGAAGCCTGGTGATTCTCCTGCTTTCAATTTCCCAAAAGCTGGAATTACAGGCATTTGGCACTACTCCCAGACTTTATGGAGGGCTCAGTCCACCCTGGAGGTAGGGCTGGCAAGGATGTGGTGCCAGGAATTGTACCACAGTCCCTGTGTTTCTCTAAGCCTGCCTAAGCAGGCACTTTAGTCTGCTGTGCTATCTCACCAACCCCTAAAATATCATTCTGAAACATGGTAATAATCATAGATACTCTTACTTTTACCCTTCAGTACACCCTAGAAAATACATCAAACTAATCTTTTAAATCCTTACAGTTAATGCTGCATAATACCTTACTATATAGATGTGCCATAATATATGTACTTAGCGCTAAATTGTAGGACTTTCCTCTTATCTTTCTATGTATGTTTTATTTATTTCATTGATGCATATTTGTGGGAAATGTAGGAGTAAAATGGCTACAGGTTATGTAATAAAAATGTTACAAGAAATTTGATTTTCATGTCAAAATATTTCCTAAAGTGCTTAACAGGAAATTGTTACTCATTTAGGTCAGCTGCTTAAAGGTAAGAAAGTAAGTCAACTTTTCTTTGCCTTAGCTGCTATATGCAGTATAGACATTCTTTTATGCGATCTACAGACAGTCATACAAGAAACACAACCTGAAGAATGTTAGTAGCCGCTGGATGGAAGGAGTAATGTAATGAAATAAGGAGGACCATCATATAGAAGGCTGCAATTGGGCAGGTTGCAATGCACAGCACGCTGTAACTAAGAAACAATAGTTTATAATCTTCAAATTCAGCCAAAGAAGCATCAATGTTGTCATTTTCCAGATAAAAATACAATTTTGGGGAAGATAGTGACAGATCACAAGCTTAGCATGAGAGATGCCCTGGGTTTAATCTTCATCATCATACACAAAAACTATAGTGAGAACAGCAAAATCCCTTAATTTCCAAAGAGGCTCTATTAGTCAGCTTTCTTGGAATTAGGATACAATAGAAGAAACAACTCCCGGATTTTGCTGCCTATGTTTCTGTCAGTATTTTGATCTTGTGATATCTGACCAGAATTACCAGTCAAGCTGTGTTTGCTGCATTCTAAGGCTTTTCCAGTCTGGCTGTGCAAACCTTTCCTATTTTTCGAGCAACCCACATGGTCAGTTACAGTAACAACACCAGTCCTGTTACCAATTCTCAGTATTAGTTAGATTTCCCAACACTGGGACACCATACCTGATATCTACAACTTAACGGTAGCGAGGTTTGATTCAGATAAAATTTTAAGGAACTTCAGTGTATGCATAGCTGACTCTAAAGCCATCATAGTGGAAAAACATGTTGAGGCAAAGCTTTCTACTTCCACAAAGCCAAGAAACAGTGCTATAAGGGAACAGGTGATGAACAATTTATAGTACCCAAGGTCATGCAACCATGACCCAGCCAGCTATATTCCCGGCACATGTTCTACAAAGATGTTTGGTGTTTCTTAACACAATAAGTTGGATATCTATCCTCTTATTAATAGTCATTGTCACATACCTGGTCAGGTGGTAAATAGCAGCATTACAATGCCAAACATGTTTTATTTTCTCATTTGAAATTTATGCTACTAACTATTGCATGTTTCTCACATGCCTAGATAAAGGAAGAGGGGGATATGCCTTCAACAATTCAAAACATAAGCCATTTTTTTGTGCTTCAATGTCACCTTTTCACACTTTAAGGTCAGAATTACATTCTTAAGGGCAGCATTTTATCCAAACTGATGATTTTTAGAAATAAAATTAACCTCGCATCTCAACCTTTACCTTCACAAAAGTAGTGAAATGGGACGGAGCTGAAATATAAGAATAGAAGGAAGATATTGTTATCCTATACATTGATTTTTAGTTTGAGCAACATTCTACTTGGGGAAATTAACGAATTTCTGCATCATACTTTCAGTTAATTTTATTTGTTGGCTTCTAAGTTGAAAACTGAGAATAAAATACCAATACGAAATGATTCCAATGATTCTGTTTTACTACTTCTGTACATTTTTTACTTTACAGCCTGTGGGCTATAATATCTATGATTAAAAATGTGAAAAGAACGATGCATTATTTATGCAGACATCTTTCCTTTGAGCATTTTTAATCTGCAGCTCACCAGTTTTTCCTTAACTTGCATAAAACATGTTTCCATTGTATGGGTTTTAAACAATTGAAAAAGTCATTGATTTCTTTTCTTTTCTTTTCTTTTCTTTTCTTTTCTTTTCTTTTCTTTTCTTTTCTTTTCTTTCTTTCTTTCTTTCTTTCTTTCTTTCTTTCTTTCTTTGTGGAATCGGGGATCAAACTCAGGATCTTGCATTTGCCAGACAGGTACTTGTGTCATTGAGCTATCTCCCCAGCCCCTCATTAATATTTAATTAGTAATTTTTATTGTAAAGAAATAGTCTTGTCTCCTGTAGATGAGCCTGCACTGCAGGCTATAGCCCTAATGTATGTAATCAATTGACATTAACTTGAAAATTGTTCTAAAACAGAAGTGATAATTAAAACACAAACTGCCCATTGCCTTGTCAAATTAACACAGGTGACAAATAAAAGTGTAAAATTCAGTGCTGGTGAAACTTACAATATTGGTTGTAGCATAATTTAGTTGTTTTGCAGAAATTAATTTGAAATCATATAACAGACATTTAAAATTACTCATTGTACTTGATCTATTATTTTATTCCTGTAAGTTCTACTTGGTGATAATCTAAAATATAGGGAAGGATTCATGTAAAAAGTAGTTAACTTCATAGTATTTAGAGTGTTCAAAAATTGAAGACAGCCTAAATGTCAATCTTTATGGAAATGTTTAAGTAAATTATGGGACCAAAGTAGTTGTAAAAATAATTGCTAGCCAGGGACATGCTAAGCAGCATAACACCTGCCTGGCAACTAAAAGATCCTGGGTTCAATTCCAACTACAAAAAATATGTATAAATGCTTGATAAAATATTACTTACAGGTGTTATAGCACACATGCGACTAGTACTAAGAGTCAATATGTAATCTCACATAAATAACAAGATAAAAATTGTGTAAGAATCAAAAAGCCTATGAGGAAATACGTTAAAATGTTCCTTAAAGGTTGTAGAAAAGTAGTTTTGCTCTTCTTTTTTTATGCTTTTCTATTCTTTTAAAATTTGTTGACGTGTGTTTTCTAAATTTTGTAAGATGACCACCTCACCTATTTCATCAAAAGCAAGAGAAAATAACATCAAAATCCTTGACAGAAAAAGTTTAGAATCTGAATTTTACTAGCAGGGTCAATATTTGTGAAGGTCATATGTGTTGCCCACTTCCACATCCCATGTCTTTCTCTGACGTTACTGGTGTTAAAAGTATAGCAAAACAAAAATAAAAACTTGTGTTTCTAAGGACAAGAATGTGTCATTTCTCACTGAATTGCAGATTAATTACAAGAGTAAAGCAAGCTGAGAATGGTGAAATTGCTAAAACTTTTAGGTTTTACCTAACCCTCCTTCACTTTTTTTTTAAAGAATTGTTTTATTTTATTCTTGTTTCAGAACTTTTGTTTATTTATTTTTATGGCTGGCTCAGCCTGCCCTCAGGGCAGGGCTGGCGCAGCATGTGGTGCCGGGGATCAAACTGCGGTCCTTGAATCCGCCTAAGCCTTCCTAGGGAGGCGCTTTAGACCACTGAGCCATCCTGCGGGGCCCCCTCTTTTACTTTCGAGCTGAAAAATTTGGAGGTATATAATATAAAAGTATAAATATTTGCCATACAGCCCCTTTCAGCAAATGGGTTCTTGGGATAAACCTGAGAGTGCAAATACATTCATTTTGAGATGACTGGATCTGAGGCCATCACATGTAAAATCTTTGCTTGGAGGTTCTAAATAAAACTTAGATTTTTGACTTTTATCCAAGGTGTATGACCTTCCCAGGAGCCAACTTTCACATTATTATTTTTATATGAAGGAAGCTCTGACTATGGATTTTATATCATAAAACTGTAGTCAATAAAATATGTTCAATAAAAATAGCTCCTGCTTCTAAAAGGCATGCCAATCAGAGCATCAGTTGGCCTTATTATTATAAGAAGAGTATGACTATAATACCAACTGAAAACTTCATAGCTTAACTGTATTAAAAAATTAACATGCAACATAAAATAGCTTTTATTTTTTCATTTTCTCTTTCCACTTTATTTTCTTTTATTTTTTCTGTATTTAGGACAGGGTCTATAGAGTCTCACTACATAGGTCTGACACGTACTGATTGTCCTTTTTGCAGCCTCCCAAGCGCTAGGATTACAGGCAAGACTCACCATTTCCAGTCTGAATCACATTCTCAGTGAGCCCCAGGGACAGGGCCTGCATATCTTGCTGGATTGAACTCCTGCTGTTGTGCTCTGCCTAAACAGGAGCCCTAGTCTGCTGAAGCATCACGCCAGATTTTTTTAGCACCAAGGACTCAACTCAGGACTTTGCACTTTCCAGGGAAGTGCTTATTCTACTGAGCTTATTCTGTCTCCCAGGCCTGCAATGTAAAATACCTTTGAATGGACTTAATGCTCCCCTCTTTAAGAAAAATCAATGTTTTGTGCAGCCTTAAATATGCATGGACTTTGCTTGTTAGGAAAAGAGGTAAATTATTAGTCCCACTGAAAGTCAATCATTTAAATGCAAAGACTTCATCCAGAAGCTACCATTAAAATGTGAAAGTTCATGTAGCTGTCTCACCAGAAGACAGTCAGGAATTAAATCTTAAACTAAAAATTAAAAAAACAAATTAAAAATCTAAATACATAATCCAGTACAATGGCCCTGATTTCAGTCTCCACTACCAAAAATAAAATAAAAATCATGGTCAGTTTAAACAGGCTGTAAAAGGAATGCAGTAAGTTTCAAAATTCAGTGTTATCCAATCAATTTTAAAATATGTTTTGATAAGTACCTATGCTCACTTTTCAAACAATGTTTTCATCTCAAACAGTGAGTTACCTTAACCTCACCTTATTTTCTGCAATACCACAGTCCGTCTTCAATTCTGACATATATTCCTTACAATTTTCTATGTATAACTGATACATGAGAATAGCAACTTTTGCGAAACAGTTTTTATTATTGTCACTTGTATTAAACATATTTGTGGAATAGCATCAGTGCCTGTTACATTCTATATCCCTAGTATCCTTGTGATTGTATTGTTTCAGCCAGGACTAAATGAGACATAAATTTAATCTCTGGTGAGTTTTTGCAATTTATGAGTCAAGAACTCTCTAAGAAGGGAATTTGATGTACTTTCCGCCTGCCCTTTTATCAACATTAAACAAACAGTATATTTTACTACAACTCACTTCTGACATTTATCAGTTGCTTTTATTTGTTTCTCTGCCAAACTCAGCCCTGTCAGCAGGACTTCAGTGTGTCAGCAACAGCAGCTCTTGCCAATTAGTCCCTTTTCCAATAAACTGTTCTTTTGAGAACTGTATCCATTTGAATAGACCAGAAAATGGCAAAGAATTATTATCATAGCAGCCATTCTGAATGTGTCCACACCTCTCTTTATTGAGTCAAATCAGCATGCAGCTTTAAAAAGCAAGGAAGAAAGGAACTTCCAGATGTGTCATGCGTATAAGTTGTTTAGTAATTTGTTGGCATAAAATACCATTTATATGATACTTGAAAACAATATTGATGATTAAAGTATATGTCTAGGGCTTAAATTAATAACAAGTGATAGAACTCAGTGTTTTCATGAATTATTATGAAAGTGGTAGATGGGAAATTTCTGTCCTGAGGATTACACCCACATTCTTCCCACACACATATGTACGAATCCGCTGAAAATTGCTTCAGAAGAGTCTCTTCTCTCTTTCATTTAACAAAGCAGTTATGCAGTTTGCCATCCTGGGCTAACAGCCAGAAGAAGATTATGGCAAAAATAATCACCTTTGCAACATTAAGAAAGCATGAAACTGGCACTATGATTCAGGGACTTATTTCTTTTCCTCTAAATATGATACCACATTTTTAAAATTTTGTTTGGGAAATGGTTTTCTGCAAAATGTACCTGAAAAAAAGACGTTTTCTTTTCAACAAATAGCTAGACCAGCTGAGAGATTTCTTGTTAAAATTGTTTAATGTATTCTACTGCTTAAAACGGAATTTGTGCTGTTGAGAGATGCCAGTTTGACAGTCAGGGAAGATGAAAGAGCCATTCTTTATTACCACATCATCTCAATAAAAAAAATCAGGTCTTATATTCAAGAGGTTCACGTCTCATTATTTAATACTCATTGGGAGTATGGGCATGCTAGATGATGGCAAGATATAACTCACCTCTTCTAAAATATTACATTCTTCAAACCACCCCATTCATATTCTCAGGGGCATAATACACAAGACTGGTGTTTTTTTTTCCTACATTAAAAGGGACTGAGGCAACTGAATCTGTTGCATGAGAAATTCAAAGAGGTAAAAACAGAGCTTGTTTTGGACACATTTACTGTTTCTGAAAGTATAAACTTCTTATTTTATTTTTTATTATTTTTAATAAGAAATAACAATGTGGCACTTTCAAAATACATCAGTAGTACATTCCCAATAACTGATACAATGCATATTGTTTTCATAGTAGTTATTTAGAGCACAGGATGCAGACATGATAAGTTTTCTAATCATTATTGATACAAATTTTTTTCTCATTGAAATAAGAGAAAGCATTTGCATACATAGTACAATATTCCATAGTGGGTTATTGACAGAACTAGCAATGTTAGAAGCTGTTGATTTAAGCCTTTTACAGCTTGACGTACTAATCTAGCTTTACTTTTTTTTCCTCTTGATTATAATTCTCTGCTGAGTGGTTAAGGGCAAGTTAAAGCAAGACCTGTATAACAACCCATGTAACTTTTGCTATCTGAGAAGGTCTGCCAAATCCCTTCAGGATCACCTTGAATTCACTCACAGCATTTTGTAGAACTTTTATCAGTGTCACCAGTTTGCTCTCTGTCAAAGCCTGAGAGAATGTTTTCTCTGTATGTGACTCTCCTTAGCCACACTATACATCATCGATCCCTTTCCTCTGTGGCCCCAAAATCTCCTTACAGAAAATTTGGGACACCACCGAGTTATAGGATGATACAGCACAAATTCTCTTATGTCATGTGTCCTCACTGACCTTCAAGGGCTAGGGCCAAAATATTGGCTATCCTTGTAGCCCTTTCTTTTCTCTAATTTTTGGTCTGTAAACTTACATACTTAACCCTCCAGAAGAGAAATTTTGGAACAGTATTACTCTATAACATAGGCACTTGAGGTTAACATCACTGTCTTTATGAATATTAAACATCTTACACAACTTGGAATCGGTATTTTCCATAAATCATTGATGAAATAAATCCCTATAGAATGTGACAAAAGTAGTTACATATTTTTACACAGAAATTTAGAAATCTAAGCATATACAAAATTGTAGTCGGTTAATTTTATGAGATTTTTTTTGTCTCTTACTCGGGTTTAATACCCTTTTTTTGTTTTGTTTTCTTGTAAAACAACTATTCACTTGAGACAGAGTAAGTGGTTTAATGGACCAGAATGACAGGCGTTCCAATTCTTAACTTTTTTGCTTGATTTCTCATTTTCTACCCCTCAAGTTCTTCATTTCTATTCAGCTGTGTTATGCCTTTCCATTTTTATTTCTCCTTAAAGGTATAAACTCGTTGGGTAAATTTCTTTTTTTTTTTTTTTGTGGGACCAGGGTTCGAACTCACGACCTTGCACATGCCCAGCAGGCACTTGTGCCTCGGAGCTATCTCCCCAGCCCTGGGTAAATTTCAAAAGTTGTGGCTACTTTGGATTCCAGCTGTATAATAGCTGGTACTTTATGTAATAATCTATGGGCAATATTTACTATAAACTCCACATACCTCAATACCACCTCCAAGAATATAACCTAGTAAGAATGTTATGTAGGTATTATTTGTGTGCCTTGAGACAGCATATAAAACTCATGAAAATCTATTTAGACCCAGTACCTCAAGTCAAGAAATTTCTATGGTATTTGGATGTCTATACACTGCATTATAAACTGGAAATATAAGGGAGCTCACTGCACCACTGTCTCACTGCTGCACTGAATATTGTAGTATGCAATGTAATGAGAAATGGTACTCAATGATTTTTGCAGTATTGGAAGCAGCTTCATCAGCAACCTGAAGGCTGAGTCTCTCTCTCTCTCTCTCTCTCTCTCTCTCTCTCTCTCTCTCTCTCTCTCTCTCTCTCTCTCTCTCTCTTCCAGGGAAGGGTCTACAGAGTGTTCAGGGTCTCATTACTACATTACACTGGTAGTGGTCCACCTGCTTACAGCCTCCCGAGAGCTGATATTATAGGCACATGCCACCACACCCAGTCTGAAGGTTGATTAACAAACTTTCTACCAACACACATGTGTTACATGAAAAACTTCACTAGGTTTTTTCCCTGTAGTCCAGACAAAAACTAGGTTTACACTCCTTTAAAGAAAGATAAAGGCAAACTTAGGGATTTCCTTCAAAACAGAGCAGCATTTCAAGTATATCAACATTGAGAATACCTTTGTTGCAGGATTTATTGGTACTTTAAAACAATGAAAATTTCGTCTCAGGCACAAATGTTAAAATTTTTTCTGATTCTGTTTGCTGCTTTTTGTTTTGTTTTGTTTTCTTGGTCATTTCTTTCATTATGCAAAAGCTTTTTAATAAGATGACATGCCAGTTGTTGATTTTTGATTTCCTGTGCAGTTCGGATTTCATTCATGAAGTCTCTGCCTACAATGTCTTCAAGTTATCTACCTATGTTCTCTTTCAACAAAATCACTGTTATTGTTTAATATTAAGATCTGTGACCCTTTTTGATTTGAGTTTAGCACATGGTGATAGACCTCAGTCTAGTATCAGTCTTTGTCATATGTAAAGCCAGTTTTTCCAGAACCATTTGTTAAAGAAGTTATCTTTCTTCCACTGGTCAAGTTTGGTCCCTTTGTCAAAAATAAGGTGGCTGTGTATGTTTCGAGTTGCTTCTGATCTTGTTTTCTTACCAGTATCATGCTGTTTCGATGAAAATAAATTTTCTGGAATATAATCTCAAGTCAGGAATTCTAATGCCCCCTACCTTGCCTTTTAACTCACAATTGTTTTCACTATTCTAGGTCTCTTCTCGTTCCAAGTAAAGTTTAGGATTGCTTTCTTTAGTTCTGTGAAGAATGCTACTTTTATTCTGATTGCATTTGCATTAAATCTGTATAATAATTTTGGAACATTTCACTATGTTGGTTCTTCCTACCCAAGTACAAGGAAAATCTCAATTTTCAATTTCTTCTTCAATCTTCTTTATTTTTCAGAATACTGCACTTTTAATTATAAACATCTTGTATTTCTTTGCTTTAATCCTAAGTATTTTTTTTTTTTGGTGCTTGTTTCCCTACTTTCTTTCTGATTGACTTTAGTTGTGTGAATGAATGCTGTTGACTTTTCAGTGTTGACTTTGTATTCAGTTATAAGACTGAATTGTTACTGAATTTAGAAGTCTTTGTTGGTATTTCTGGGGCCTTCCACACAGAGTGTCATGTTATCCAAATAATGATAATTTCACTTCTTCTTTTCCTATCTTTGTTCTTTTTGTATTTTTCTCTTGTTTCGTTGCTCTGGATAATATTTCCAGAACATTACTGAGAAGAAGTGGTAGCGGACCTCCTTGCCTTATTCCTGATTTTATTTATTTATTTGGTAGAAGATCTTACTATGTAGTTCAGATTTATAGTGAATCTCCTCTCTCAGCCTCTACAGCACTGAGATTACAAGCATGCACCGCCATGCATAGTTAGAGGGCTGGACCTGGATGTGGTACTAGGGATTGAACTCAGGACTTTGCACTTACCAGGCAGGTACTTATGCTGCCAAGCTAATTCCTAGCTCTATTCCTGATTTTAGAATGAATGCTTTCAGTTCCTGTCCATTAAGTATGATGCTGGCTCTTAGTTTATTGTAGATGGCTTTTTATTAGATTAAGAACATCTATTCCAAATTTCTGCAGGTTTTTAAAATCATGAAGGGGTGTTGGATTTGTCAAATGCAACTTCAAAGGGCCAATACCTAGAACATATAAACAACTAAAAAATTAGAACCCCCAAGTTTAAAGAGGCTATCCAAAAATGAGCATCCAAGATGAATACATACTTTCCCGAGGAAAATGTACAAATGGAAAATGAATAAATGAAAAAATGTTCATTGTCACTGGTCATCCAAGAGATTCAAATTATAACAATGCTGAAGTGTACCTCACTTCAGAAAGAATGGTTATAATTCAGAAACTCAGTAATAAAGAATGCTGGAGGAACTGTGAGAAAAAAGCAGTCCTTCTTCACTGTTGGTGGGAGTATAGACAAGTACAACCACTAT
The DNA here is from genome assembly GCA_004027025.1 of Myocastor coypus. Lineage (NCBI taxonomy): Eukaryota > Metazoa > Chordata > Mammalia > Rodentia > Myocastoridae > Myocastor > Myocastor coypus. The sequence continues at coordinate 40,259 of PVJA010015002.1, forward strand.
TATAATCAGTGTGAAGCTCCATCACAAAATAGCACTAGGGTTGCCACTTGAATCAGTTACTGCCCTTCTTATCTTTCATAAAGAATTAAATGGTGCATGTCACAGCAATGTATGCACATCTGTGTTTATAGCAGTACGTTTTATAATTGTTACCCACTGATGATGAATAAAGAAAATATGATCTTGCTATACAATGACCTCCTCCTCAGTCATAAAGAAGAATAAATGAAATATATATATATATATATATATATATATATATATATATATACATTGTGATCATACTATTACCTGAAATAAATAAGTCATACATGTTTTAATATCACATTAACTCTTTTGTGTGACAAATTGAGTATAAATAAGGACAAAATATACTATAGATATTGTAAAATGTGAAGAAATCATTCAAAGGGAAGGGAGAATGCAGAGGGGAGGGGGAAAGGAAAAAAATGAAAACAGGATAAAATTGAAGCAAAGCTTTTTTGAATAAGGAGTGGAAGACTGATTGAAGGAAGGAGAGGGGAAGGAGAATGAAAGAGTGGTCAAGATATATCATGCAGAGATGTCAACCAAACCCAAAGCCCAAAGACAATAGGAAATTATAAAGGTTAGAGCCAAAATTAACTCAGTTGAGATGAAGAAAACAATACAAAAAATTAATGAATCAAAAAGCTGGTTCTTTGGAAGATTCAATAAAATTGATAAGACCCTAGCTAACCTCATCAAAAACAGGAAAGAAAAAACTCAAATTCAAGCAATAAGGAATGATAAGGATGAAATTACCACAGATCCAGTGGATATTCAGAAGATCATTGAGAGGTGCAAATTTTCTATGATGAATATTATCTATATCTATATCTATATCTATATCTATATCTATATCTATCTATCTATCTATCTATCTATCTATCTATGAATTCTACCAATAAGTATAGTTAAAAATAAATTAATTAAAAGAACCCAGCACCATAGAAAAATAAAAATGAATGTTACACTTCCACTGAACTAACAATATGACATGTTAGCATCAATATTTATTTTTTTTTATTTTTTAAAAGAATTTTTTATTTTATTTATTTTTTTTTCTTGTTTCACAACCCTTGCCTGTCCATTCACTCATTTTTATAGCCGGCTCAGCCAGCCCCCAGGGCAGGGCTGACACAGCATGTGGTGCCGGGGATCGAACCGCGGACCCTGAAGCCGCCCAAGCCTTCCCAATCAGGCGCTTTAGACCATTGAGCCATCCCGCCGGGCCCTAGCATCAATATTTAAATAATGCATTCATTGCATTTTAAAAATTGTGCTCTCTGAAGTCATCTGTATACAGTGTCGGCATGTAGTGGGGTGCACCAATGTAGGTCATGGTTTGACAGCGGTCAATGACTTTCCACTGTCTCCAAATATATATTTTCTTGGAGAAATATTTTACCACCTAGCACTTTGTCACAGTGCTCACTTCTCATTATCATTTCAAATGCACTTTCTGTGCTCTAAGGTATCTCTTCACTGCCACAGGGCTTTGTCAAGACACTAAAAGTTTAGTTGCCATGTATAATATACAACACAAGTTACTCATATGAATTTTTAACAGTGTTTTCCTTTATCACATTTTAGAGTCCCTTGAGAGCCAGGTGAGAGAGGCTTTCCTTATTTATCTACCCTCCCCTGTTTTTATAATGCTGCCCTTGTCATTGCCCTAGGTGTATATTCTTAATAACAAACTTAAATATAGTTATAATAAATGAATATATGCATCTTAAGCAAATTGTCAAAACAGAAATTATTGCCTGAGTGAAAATTTTAGCACAGGCAAAAGGGGTGAATTAAACATTGTTAAAAGAAACATAATTACATCTATGTGGATAAGAGCTGCATAATATTCAATATATTCAATATAGTGCCGGTGGTAATATTTAATATAGTGCCAGCAGCTTAGTTTGCAAAAGTTTTTGGCCATTGCGATGGGGTGGATTAAAACGTAGGCTTTTTGAGTTAGATTGCTGCTGTCTATTTGAATATCTGCTGAGCAATTCAATAGACAAACTGTGTGACCTTAGACAAACTGTTTAAGCTTTCTGCCTTTTCTTTTGACTTTTATAAAATGGGATTGGTAATAATACCTCTCTCAGGGAGGGATAGTTCCTTATGTATAAAACTCTTCAAACAGTACCTGTAATATAGTAAGTATGCAGTGTACGTGAGGTGGTGTCATTCATCTTTATTAGATGTAATAACAAAATTAGGTTGCATTCATTTCGACCATCAAAACACATCTTCTTGAATAGAAAATAGGAAGTAACAAATAAGGGTGAGATGAAAGCTCAACGGAAATTATATGTACTGTAATTGTAGGTAGACATCAGTATGAACAAACAGTTAAAAGTTAGATGCACAGCTCAGGTTTAATTGACGTTTTGAAAAGAAAAGAATTTGGACTTCTAAACACAAGCCAAATCAGCTCAAGAGGTGTTTATCAACACTCTCCAATAATAGATCTCTGAATGAATAACAAAAGATCCCTCTGGAAATCATCATACTTTCCAAAAAGACTCTGCCCAGGAAGATAATGACTTTAATGAACCAGAGAGTTGCTTTAGTGTAGCAATACTTATAGTCTTAGCAGGATGGTAAAGCTACAGTATTGTTGACTGAACTAGATGGACTCTTGAGGCCATTTCAGCTCTAGAACCCTATGATTTTAGGACTTAAAATATTTCTCAAGTTTTTTATACTACCTGAATTCTTAAATCCTTAGTGTTCAGTTAAAACCTATGAAGAGTAACTCGTTTATCTTCAGTGTGGATCAGTCTATATTTTTGGTCGTACCAGGGATAGAACACAAGGCCTTGAGCATGTTAGGCAAATGCTGCCCCGCTGATCCACACTGACAGGTTCGTCTCTTCAGTCTTGCTTAGTTTCTCCTTTATGGTTCTCTACCCTGCAAGTCACAGTCATTTTTCCTAGTTGTAAACCATATCAGCAAATAAAAATGTACAGATAAGACTGTACACTGTCATTATTGGGAATCAACTTCATATTCTCCTTCTCAACTTCTCAGGAGCATTAGTTGTCATGAATAATTTTAACTGAAGGAAAATTATGGGAGTCATTGTAGATTGTGCTCTTTCCTTTAAGCCACTGGTTCTCAACCTTTCTAATGACATGACCCTGCAATACAGTTTTCCATGTTGCAGTGACCTCAAACCAAAAAGTAATTTTATTGGCTACTTCAAAACTGTAATTTTGCTACAGTTATGATTCGGAATGGCTTTAGGTGACCCTTGTGTTTTGGTCGTTTGACCCCCCTCCGGGGTCACAACCCACAGATTGAAAACCTCTGCTTTAATGCCTTCATATAACTGGCCACCAGGTTCAGTGTACATGAACTAAATAGTACAATAATATTAACCATTTATAGAGCACTGGATCACATCACTGAAGGCTCAAGTAAGATAGCAATTGGGAACAGTCATAGATAATAAATCACATTGATGAAATTAAATGCGTTTTTTTCAGAACACTAAAAATTCTAGGCTTATACCATGCTGTCCCTCTTCATCATTTTGTTATGCTCGCCACATTTTGAGACCAAACCGGTATATCTTATTTTGGACCAATGAAATAAACTCTTAATCCACTACTTTATTAGGCATCTCTATACATAACCTTCGCTCATTCAATCTTATGTTTGGGCAACTGATAGATTTAACTATCTGAAATGCAAATACAATCATGTCACTTGCATGCTCCTTGCCACCTTTAGAACCAAGTGTGAATTCCACAAATGACACAGAAAGGCTTTTGAACCATAGTTACTGCCTAGCCCTATAGTATAACTTCTTCCACCATCCCCATAATCTCTGATTAAATTAAACTGGCTTTCATTTTTCTAATAATTTCATGATATCTCTTTCTCTGGAAATTGAACCTGTGATTCTTCATTCATGAAAAAGTCACCCACATTTTTGACTCAGAAAACTTTTGTCTATTGTTTTCAACTCATAAGCACATAGGAAGTACTTAGGAAATATCTTCAAGCTAAAATAATAATAATGGCTATTATTTCTTTTTAAAATGAAGGTGTATATATGTACATGAGTAAATACAGCAATTTGATTTGCTAAAATGCTATGAAAATACATTTGGGACTTATGGGTCTAGAAATTGTTTTCTCAGATTTGACCTCTCATCTGTGAAATGTGGCCCAGCAAGCAGAACATAATTATGAAATATATTGTTTGGATATTAGGCAGTATAATCCTTACTATGTTCATTAAATATGTATTAGTTGATATTTATAAATGTTTTATATACATTACAAAATGTTAAAATACATTTTTGGTCCATGAATGAATTCATTGCAACATTCTACTATAGTTTTTATTAACCTCTTACTCTGAGTGTTCATATTTCCCATCCCATTGGGAGCAATAGGACATTTTCTCCATATTAGCTTCTAAGAGGTCACTGATATATTTTTTCAGTTTGTCTGGTCACTGAGAGTTGGTACAGAGTTACCTTCATAAATGATTCAAGTTAATGGGAAATATTAAAATTAAAGAAATAACAGCAAAAATGGGCCACGCAAGTGAGAAATGATCATTGGAATATCACTCCTCAGGGGAATCATCCCACTTAGACATTCATTAAAAGTAGTTTCAAGGACATAAAAAAAACATAGCTGTTACTTATCCAATAGGGATATTTTGGGGAAATGGAATTGGATTTAAAGTCTGTAATGTGGCTATAGGATAGTGGATAATGATTTACAAAAATAATTTGATGTTTCCATAGACCATAGGTGGCTAAGTGACACTGGTTTAAAGGATAATCAGGTTTACATAATTACAATTCTTTGGCACAACACTGAAGAATGTTTAACATAATTTGATATTAAGAATTATTGTTTAAAGTATGACATCGCTGTCTTTGTTTATATCAGTGTTTTGTATAGATCAGAACTTACACACGTGTGAAAATACACTTGTGATTTTGCCAGAAAATAAATCCACTACACTTACAAATGCATATCTATCAATTCTCAACATTTTCTACATAGTATTGTATAATGTTTGTATTTGAAACACTCACTTGGCCTCTATAAAGCTCTTAATTCAAAATTATAGACCTTTTTCTTACTCCTGCTGTCTCTTCTCTCCTTGTCAAAATTCTCACTGGAAGAGTTTTTAGCAGACTGCCCACTATGCTTTATACTATAAGTGCACAGTGAAGGCTTGATTCTTTAGAAAGTAGTTTCCCTATATTTTTCTATACTTTGTATAGCCAAAATGTGCAAAGGTATAAGATGTAAAAATGCAGTAAAGTCACCTACATATTCTATGCCTACATATTGTTTGTTAGATTGTTGGTCTACACCTTCATAAACTGGAATTAACACAAGTCCTTTGTGTTTCACATCGTTGAATTAGAATTGAAATATATTAGGTTTGAAACATCCATGGCTGATAATCTAATACTTCCATTTGTATATGATGAAGTTGAAGATCAGAGAAATGATATTGTCTACTTAGTCAAGAAAACAGAGAAACTCCTCATTGTCCTTTGGTTTGCTTCTACTAGATTTTTGCTTTCCTCCTACTGCTATGATATTGTCAGGTTTGTTCTTTACTCTGAATCCCACAGTATTCATTTTGGATCCTTACTATCTGTCTAGATTTTTATTTTCAGTGTACTGATTCCAGTTTTTAGTCCATGAACTGTGATATCATTTAAGTTATATTGGGTGTTTCCCCTGCCTCGAGTTGGTATTAACTAAGTTTCAACTGAGTCCCATGTTGTGTAACTAAAATGATAGATACCGGGCCTGCCAAGTAGATCACCCAATTAAAGTGCCTGCAAAAAGACACAAGGGCCAAGGGTTTGATCCCCAAGCCTGGCTTCTGGCCCTGCTCCCCGGGGAGTGCTGAGACAGCAGTTCAGATTTGGCATGGTGGCACGCGCCTGTAAACCCAGCTCTTGTGAGGCTGTAAACAGATGGATCACTATGAGTCCAA